>JAQPPZ010003356.1:16637500-16835000 GCA_028583015.1 Wollemia nobilis | reverse complement strand
AAAATGGGTTCTTGCTAAAAAAAAGTAATATGTTAATGAAATTTGAATAATAAAGTGTTGTGTGTTAATATTTTATGTTTTGAGCATATAAGGTAGTTTAAAATTGCATTTCTTAGTAGGGGGGCAACTAATCCAAAAATTTTACCCTATTTCTTTCCAAAAATCCATCGCGTAGCACCAAGAGGAGAGCACTGGAAAATTTTGTTTGGATGAACGAGTATTCGACTTGGATGTTGGAGCACGAACGTCTATTAAACCTTATTTACTTGTTATAATTTAAATTTTTTTAGGGTCATGTGAATACAATTAAGAGGTGGATATTATCTATAAATTTTGAAGAAACCTTTGTTATTATTTATGAAGCATGAAGCTTTGATGCAATTCATACTGAAAAATATATGTATAGAAAACTCCTTTCAATCATTAGTGTTTTTTGATGCAATTTGCTTAACCTTCTAGTATGGTAGAATTTATTTATTTTGAGATGTTTTCATTATATTAAAAGTTAAGGTCTCCATTTTAATGAAGTGACTACCTATCAGGTATTTAATAAAACCTCCTTTCATTTTTAGATAGTCACCATTTATTAAGGGTGGAAATGTAAACTTTAGTAAACTAGGTATGTTTATCTTGTCATCTCCTAGCCAAACATATAGAATCCTCCAATGCAGGGTTTAGTTAATATTTGTTATAGGCCTGTGAGGGAATAAAGTAGAGAAGGGAGGGCTCTGGTCCCTCCCCTGCTCCCCCTCCCATGGCTCCTGGTTCCTGCCCAGTCCCTGGCTCAACCCAGGTCATCCCTCCCGGGGAGTGGTTGTTTGTAGATGATCTCCTGGGGGGAGATCCTTCTCCACTATCTGCGCCCCTCCCGGTCGGCTAGGGTTTCCTTGGTTGTTTTTTCGGACTGGTGCTTCCCAGGGATCCCTGTTTGGTTGGGGATCCCTTCCCTTTTTCCCTCAGGCTTCCCCCTGGGGTTTTTTGCAGGTTATTCGCATGGATCTGGTCCCCTGCGTTTCTCAATGCGGTGGAGGTGACGGTTTAGGGTTTGGATAGCTTCCCCATTTTTCTTGTGAATCCTCGACGAGCTCTGTGCTTGGACGAGATTCTTGGTCACTGCTTCTAGGATCCTCTTCTATTTTCCCGGGGCGGGTTCCTTGTGGTGCAACTCTTTAGTCACTTCCTGATGGGCTGGATCCTCTCTGTGCTGGCTGTCGGCTTCCTGTAGGATGGCTCTCGCTGAATGGAATGTTTTCTTGGTGGGCGGGATGGTTTCTCCACAGGGCGAGATCCGCCAAATCCGTCGGTTTTCTCACGAGGCGGGATCCTTCTTTTCTGTTGGTTTCCCGGATGGCGGGATTTCCCTGTTGCTTCTCACTAGGCGGGACTATTTGTGGTGGTTTTGACTGCTTCCCGCGAGGCGGTATTTTATTGTAACAATTTTTATTTGCTTCCTTCTGGGCGGGATCTTCTCGATGGTGGTTTTTTGCTACTCCCCGTTGGGCGGGATCTCCAAAACTACTTTCTTTCTTTTTTGTTTGTTTCCCGCTGAGAGGGATTGTTTCATGCTTACTGTTACCGCTGGTCGGGATTTCTGTTTTGGTGTTCAGTTTCAAGGGATTGATGCCCTAGGCCCATTGCTTATGTAATCAGGTTTTGGGATCCTTGTTAAAACCCCCTGTAAATACAAACACTACTTACCAAAAAAAAAAATATTTGTTATAGGCCCTCTCGATCGTCTCCACTTAAAAAAATAAATTAGTGTTGTCTTTGTAGCTTCGGTTGGGTGTATTGATGGGCTATTAGAAAACCTTTTTGAGATGAGTATCCACCTTCATAAAGTTTGATAAATTTAAATCTTGCTGACACTAATGAATTTGTGGTGCATGAATTGATTGGGTTGTTTAACCGAGTGAAGATTAAACTACTTTCATGAGGCCACATTTCATTTAATAAACTTTGAGTAGAGCTCTAGAGTGATGCCAATATTGTATTGGATATTTACTAATTTTTACAACACTTTGTGCCTATAGCAAAATAAGACAATACGAGTTGTGCTAAAATTTAATTCAAAAATTTTAGGCACGTTTAGAAGGTTATTTTATTGAGAGTAGGGTGCAAATATTTCTGTAACTAATATACTTTATTAAACCATTTTCCTCATCTTGCAAACTATGTCGCTTCGGTATTGAAAAATTTTATTTACATTTAAAATCTATGGTTGAATATGTATTTATGTCTGTCTATTTAAGAAGCTCAAGTAGCAAACTTTAACAAGCGTGATTATTAAAAATAGGTTTCCTGGGTGTACAAATTCATAAAACCTAGGGAGATATTCCAATGCTTTCATGTTTTGTTTGCATCAACATGTAGTTATATTTAAAGACCTTTACTAACTTTTTATATTTCAAAAAACAAGAGAAAGAAATAATAAAGTTCATTTCTTAAAAATCATGCATGGAAGAAGTATTAGAGATTTTTTTTCGATAGCTCATATTGTTACCATGAATAAGTTTGATTTGAAGTATTTATCCTGTACATTACAAAATAATAATATGAATTCATAATTAGGGAATACGTTTTGACTTTTGAGTAAATCAATTAGTTTGGATTTTATTTAGTTTACAAATAATTTGGTGGTAAATTCCAAATATGTGTCTCATTAGTATAATTTAATTTAGTATCATAATTGATAAAACGATTTTGGTGTACAAGATAACAAATGATATTAGATTATTTTAATGAAAATTAATAAACACTAACTTACAATTGAAGGACTATTCAATTGATATTTAATATTTGTTTATCATAGATTTTGTCTTAATATTTATTGACTGATTTAAAAGTTCTTATTTTATAAACATTAAAATTTAATCTAGATTATACTTGATTGGTAAAAAGTATGGTTAGTCAAGAGCTATTTATATTCTTTCATGAAATTAAAAGGTATTTTATAAGGGATTATGTGGTGGTATGTGTTTCCATTTAAACCAAAGACTCCTCAAATATAAACAATAAATTCATCCCAAATTGACCTAACCATCGAGGAGGATAGTAAATAAAGGAGTTAAACAGATATTATGATGTTTAACTATCGAGGAGGATCGTATACAAAGATTTTGATTCCTGATCAAGTAGGATGAGCATCCACCCAACACCAAAATTTGCAAGAAGGGTAGGTGTTGTAAATCAATTTCAATCACTTTCTGGTAATCCTACGCTGGATGAGAGGTTCTATTACCATGAACAAGTAACAAGGGGTGGTATGAGACACCCTCTCTAGACTGATAGATGAGTAGTACGTGAGGTAATCCCATGATATTTGATTGAATGGAGAATCATTAGAAGACTGTAAGAGGGTTTCAAGGGAAGCTTGACCCCAAAGCTAAAATATCTAGAAAAGTTTTGGTATGGGACAACACTTCATCATTCGTTGCATAACCTAGAATACTTGATCTCAAGCTAGAGTAATGATGGGTCCTAGATAAATCTAGGGAATTTAGGCATTCAACTAGGCACTAGGTATACTAATGTTATACCATAGCATGTTTAAAACATTTGTGCCTCAGGAACAATTTTAGGAAAATAATCCTAAATGCACCATGCTATGGATGAGGAACTAGGCATCCATCCTTTTAGGTGTTATGGGCCTTGGAAGAACAACCCCATGTTGTGAACATAGACCTCTAGAAAAGGAGACAAATGTGTAGCACCTAATTTAGGATTTGCCCAATCTCAAACGTTTAAGGGACCCTTTGTTGTGGTGAGTTACCTTGAAACGAATATTCATATGCCTATGTACTAATTAATGTTGGGTGATACATAAAATTTCTATGGGTTTGATAAAAAAAATTACTTTTTGTTTTGGAAAACCAGGTGAGTAGACATGGGGTGTTATAGAAATATATGTAGAAACAAACAAGAAATATGAGTGCAATTATTTATAGTAAAATCTTGTTATATTTTTATAATTATGACGATATGAAACACCGATAAACTCTCCCTTTCATAAATGGTTAAATTAAACTTTTTTTAAGGCCATAAAATTATAACTATCAATTAATATGACACATCCTCTTAAACCCATATATAAAACAAGTTAGGTTTTTTACAAACACTAATCAAAACCCTAGACATGATTGATGGATAAAGTTACCACTTAAAGTACCTAATAAATCCATTTGTTGATATTTTTGATTGGTGCATGATATGAAACATAATTGGTTATATATGTCATATCCACATCAAATTCTTAAACTTCAAGGGATTACTTATGTATAAAATTATAAAAAAGGGTAACACATGTTATCTTGGGAAAGGGAAAAAGGTCTAAATAGACAAAAAATCATTAGATCTAACTATTTTGACATCATCTTACTCAATGACTAACAAATTTAGTCTACAACTATCTCACTACTATCTCATGTAGGGAGGTCAGAGCTGTCTACTACATGCAAGTTGGGTGTTAGTGCTATTTTTTAATAAAAGCAAAATAAAATATGTAATGTAACCAAACATGTTTTCTAATTTCATCACAAAATTTTCAACCATAACTAAAATTGGTCTAATATATTTTTGTATATATATAGTATATTGGATAGACAGTAAGAGTTTCTTGGGTTCTAGTGAGCCCCTAAACAACTTGAAAGAGGTTTTAACTAATCCCAATCCCTCTACTTCATCATGAAAGATTATTGAAATGTATTTTTTTCATAAATTTAAATTTAAAGTAATCATTTCAAATTTAATAACCTTGATCTCAAATTAGACAACATTTATGAGAAACACAAAGTTCAATTGAAAATGAATTATATTCAACCAAATAAATCTATAGGTTTGGGGTATTAAAGTTAAAAACCATGGATGGCATTGAGTTAGATGAACGTACAAATTATATGCATTGAAAATGCTTTTATGCATGACATTCTTGACATTCTATATTTTTTGTTCCTTTTTTATTTGTTTTCTTTATTTATGGATTTGTATTTTTACATCTTCTCTTCATTTTAGTAGCATTTGCACATCATAAACATGTTATAATAATCTTCTTCTCAAATATTCTTATGTTAGTGAAATATTGCTTAATGTAGCATTTTCATCTAAAAACCATAAATTTATCTTCCAAAAAGTGACGATTTAATTAAGTATTATCAATACATCTATTTTATCTTTTGTTTTTAGGTCATCTTTTTTTTTGTTTAATATTTTGTCTTATTTTTGTGTGTTTGCTTTTTTCTTGTAATAGTTTTGAGTTACTCATGGGTCTAGCCACTAAAAATATTGATGATGTGATCATACCTAATTGGGTAGTTTCTTCCTATGTACCAAAATAAATGTTTTTCCCCTTTTAAATATTGAGGAAGAGGACAAGGTGGAATATATCCTAGATAGCTTATGATTCTTGAGGTTATTCCATTTATTTTATGGGGAAATTTTGCCTAGTTTTACCTTTTTTTTTACTTCTTGCATTTGCATATCATAATTTGCATCTTATATATTTTTTTCTACTTTTCTATCTTTTACATTTTGTGACGACTTTACAAGGGGTGCTACACTCATGTTTGTTGTAAATTTTGTCTATGCCTTCATATAAAATTATGCATGCATATTTTATCTAAATTAGAACAAGTGTAGGAGGACATGAAACCTTATAGGAAAAGGAAACACTAGTACCAATCCAAATAAATAATAACATAAAATTATAGTTTAGGATATATTCAAGAATATAGGTATCCCTAGGGGAGTAAGATATCGATGGAGACCAAGATGAGAGGTATAATTTGGATACATACATGAGATAGAAGAATCTATGTTAGTTATCTATAAAAGGAAATGTGATATACACTCCCGTTATCAATTATATACATGATTATAGTAGAATTTTCATAAAATTTAATATTAGAACTTATAATAATATGTTTTTATGTTATTTGTGTGGTTTGACAATTTGATGCATTGATTCTATATAGATTTACTATCTCATATGTGGATGATTTTTTAATATTACATACATTGATAAATTGGTCTAAGATATTTTTGTATATGTATAGTATATTGGGTAGACAATAAGAGTTTATTGGGTTCTAGTGAGCCCCTAAACAACTTGAAAGAGGTTTTAACTAATCCAATCCCTCTACTTCATCATGAAATATTACTGAAATGTATTTTTTTCATAAATTTAAATTTAAAGTAATCATTTCAAATTTAATAACCTTGACCTCAAATTAGACAACATTTATGAGAAGCACAAATTTCAATTGAAAATGACTTATATTCAACCAAATAAATCTATTGGTTTGGGGTATTAAAGTTAAAAACCATGGATGGAATTGAGTTAGATGAATGTACAAATTTTATGCATTGAAAATGCTTTTATGCATGACATTCTTGACATTCTATATTTTTTGTTCCTTTTTTATTTTAATTTTATTTGGTTTCTCGCTTTATGGATTTGTATTTTTATATCTTCTCTTCATTTTAGTAGCATTGGCACATCATAAACATGTTCTTATAGTCTCCTTCTCAAATATTCTTATGTTAGTGAAATATTGCTTAATGTAGCATTTTCATTTAAAAACCATAAATTTATCTTCCAAAAAGTGACGATTTAATTAAGTATTATCAATACATCTATTTTATCTTTTGTTTTTAGGTCATCCTTTTTTTGTTTAATATTTTGTCTTCTTTGCTTGTGTTTGCTTTTTTCTTGTAATAGTTTTGAGTTACTCATGGGTCTAGCCACTAAAAATATTGATGATGTGATCATACCTAATTGGGTAGGTTTCTTCCTATGTACCAAAATAAATGCTTTTACCCTTTTAAATATTGAGGAAGAGAACAAGGTGGAATATATCCTAGATAGCTTATTATTATCGAGGTTATTCCATTTATTTTTTGGGATCTAGTCCCTTTTGACCTCTCACATATATTAGGTATTTTTCAAGAGAGTGGTAAAGGAACAAAGGAACATTCATGAGATGCTTCCTCCTGGTTCAAAAACATCATATGAAAACTTTGAAGCACCTCCCTCTTCATGTCTAGGGTAAAGTAATCCATGACAACTGAGATGACCTGATTCCATGGTGCTTTGAGCACTTTTCATCAAACCCATTTGGTTTCTTTGAGAGATACTCCCCATTTCCCAAAAAAAACTCAATTTTGTCTTGAGGGAGTGTTTCTTCCTCTTATGAGCAACTCCATCAATCTATAAATTGGTCACTTCTCTTATCAGTTCTATTGAGAACTAGAATTCTATACCACTATCCTAAACCTGATCCTTTATCCATGAATGTACTAGTGTTCTAGAGAGATCCCTATGATGTCCATGAAAGAACATAATGAATTTTAATATACCCTCTTTACGCAATATTTTCCTAACTTCATCATCAGTAACCAAAAAATTATGCTCAATTAGGACCTTGTAAACTTTTTGAGCAGAATACTGACCCATAATGATTCTCCATCCAAAAAGGAAACAAATCTCTAAACACCCACCCTGACTACAAACCATATTGGAGATAATAAAATTAGACCAGATGAGTAAACTTAAAGACCCAAGCAGACCTTAGAAACTAGTTTCAAAGATAATTTGAATTATTTTCTAGGGGACTCAAAGCCACAAAATGATCACCTTTCCATGATAACAATGCAAGATGAGTCCAATCTAGAACTCTCTATCCATATTGAGGAATTCGAGCTTTTCAACATAAAACCAAATGAAGCATGAAAGGGGCAAACCTTCCCCCATAAGTGTCATAGGATAGAGTGGTAGTTTCCAATCCCATCCACTTGAGTAACACTATGATTGAGTTGTCTAGGAAAAACACCCTTAAAAAATGGTTAGAGAACTACCAAATAGGACTAGGCTTGAAGAAGCAAAATGACAAGTCACTAGAGGAAGCCCTGAGGTGGTACTTTAGAAGACAAACAAGTATATTAAAAGGAGGCCACGTGAATCCATGACTCCAACCAAAATGAACCATCACCATAAAGAGACCCCAAAATACCACAATACTACAAAAATTAGCCCCAGGTACACCACAATTATTAGTTATCCAAACACCACTCAGAAAAAATATAGCTGAAGTACTAGTCATTGGGGATGGTCCTAGCCCATGATAGTAATTAATTGCATTTGAAACAAAACCAACCTTGTAATGATTATCCATCACAACAAGTAATAATTCAAAATATAGGGTGCCAAAAGGGATGTTGTAGGACAAGATTTAAATTCAAAAATATCCTTGGACCATTCGCATAAACAACATGTATGCTCTTTCATGAATCACTAGATTTTTTATTAATTTAAAAACTCCTTGATTATCATAATTTATTACTATAGGCATTCTCTTGATTACCATATTTGATAGTATGTGTTGTAACCAAAATGCTTCACATACTGCATCTTTTGCTACATGATATTTTGATTTTGTAGATGAAAGTGCTACTACATGTTATTTTTTACTATACCAAGAAATAGGTCTTGACCCAAGATAGAAAATATATCCTGGTGTAGATTTTATGTCATCTATAGATCCAACATAATCAGAATCTAAATATCTCTGTAGATAAAATTTATTATTATTTTATATTGTAGCTTGTACTCTATAGTCTTGCTAATATATTATAGTATTTTCTTTGTAGATTTCCAATGAATTTCTCTGAGTTCTTGCATAGATCTTGAAATATAATTTACAACAAAAACAATATTTGATCTCGTATTTGTTAGATATAGAAGACTTCCAATTAATTGATGATAGATAGTAGTTGAAACTAGAGATGTTTCATCATATCTAGACAATTGTAATCCTTGTTCCATAGGTGTATCTTTAGATTTATAATTTTCCATTCTATACTTTTCAAGTAATGATTTTGCATACTTTGTTTGTGTTATTATGATATCATTTTATTTTTAATTTTTTTTCAAACCAAGACAATAATGAAGTAGTCCCAAATTTGCCATTTCAAAATATTATTTTAAGTCCCTTTTAACTTTGTCAATTAGAATTTTTGATTTTCCTATGATTACTATATCATCAACATACACTATAAGTATTATTTTTTCTAATCTAACCTTTTTTGTATAGAGATTTGGATCTAATGTGTTTTTTTTTAAATTATGATGTAGCATTTTATTATTAATATTTATATACCATACTCTTGGTGCTTGCTTTAGACCATATAAATATTTGTTTAACTTACAAACCTTCTATTCCTTTCTTGTGATCATAAATACCTCTAGTTGAGACATATACATCTCTACTTCAAGATCACCATTGAGAAATGCACTTTTTATACCCATTTGATGAATTTTCCATCTAGGTTGTGCTACCAACGCATAATTTTTCAAATAGTAGTCATTCTTGATATTGGCACAAAAGTTTCTTCATAATATTTTCCCTCTATTTGAGTATATCCTTTTGAATTCAATCGAGCCTTGTATTTGTCAAGTGAACCATCTACTTTATATTTTATCTTCAAGATTCATTTACATCCTACCACTTTCTTTCCTTATGATAAATCAATTAAATTCCATGATTTATTTTTCATTGATGTTGCATACTCTGAATTCATGGCTATATTCCTTTTTAGAAATCTTAAAATAGCTTCATTAGTTGTTGGTTTTGCTACTGAACTCATTAATCCTATATTTTTTCTTGTTAAGCTATGAGTTTGAGGTCTCGTAGTAGTAATATCTAGCATGTATTATAGCTTTGAGTCTCTAAGTGTATATTTATACCATTTTGACTCTCTCCTTTATGATATTATTATTTTTGGATTTTCAATTTTCTCGTTATATACTTTTGATTTTGATTCTTCACTTGACATGTTCTCTTCATCTAAAAAATTTAGAATTTGATCTTGTATCAACCTTTTGATCATAATAACATATTTATTTCCTTCATAAAAAATTACATCTCTACTTATATGAATTTTCTTTGTAGTTGGATCAATTATTTTGTATCCTATTGAATCATCATCATAACCAAGAAATATTTCACAAATGGTTTTATCATCCAGTTTTGTTCTTCTTTACTTTTAAACATGCACATATGCCTTACATCCAAATATTCTTAATTGTTCTATTGTTGGTTTTTGTCTTGACCATACTTCTTCAGGAGTAACATTTTTTAAATTTTTGTGAATGATCTATTTTGTATACATAATTTTGTTTTTAATATCTTCTACCCAATTTTGATAATGAAGATGAACTTATTTTAGCATACATCAAACTATTTCTATAATAGATCAATTTCTTCTTTTTGCACTACCATTCTATTGATGTGAATGTATTATAGTAAGTTATATTTTTATACAATTTATTTAAAATAATAAATAAAATTCTTTTGATAAAAATTCACCACCTCTATCTGAACAAAGATTCTTGATAGACTTTCTTATTTATTTTTCTACTAGTGTTTAAATTGTTTAAAATAACAAAATGTTTTAGATTTGAATTTCATGAAATACACCCATAATTTTATGGAGTAGTCATCTATGAACAATTGAAAATATCTATCCTCCAAGACTAGTAATGTTAATTGATATATGTATTATTTTCAATTGTTCTTGAGCTCTGTAGTTACTCAGTTCAAAAGGTATTCTATGTTGTCTACCTACAAGACATTCTAGACATACTATAGATTCCCATGAGATTTTAGGTAAACCTTTAACCATTTGATGTTTCTCATCTAATTTAAAGAAGATGAACTAATATGTCCTAGATTTTTATGCCAAAGTTTTTTTAGTTTTTGAAATACTAACTTATAAAGCAACATTTGACAAAGTATCTAGATCAAATAGAGTATTTTTGTAAGAACTAGAAGCTATGGCATTTCCTTGTTTAGTAATAAGGTATTTTTTAGTAATAATTTTGAACTCAACTGCTAAGTTTTAATCTATTAATCAAGATACTAAAAGAAGATTAGCAGTTAACCCTGGTACATATAGTACATTACTATTTATGCCTTTTTAATTTGGTAAATCAATTAAAATATTTCCTACTCCTTTAACCTCGTAAGTCATATTATCTACTATATCAACTAGTTTTTTATCTTTTTACTTAAAGGTGTTGAACCATTATTTATTTCCTATCATATGCCTACTTGCTCCTGAATCAATATACCAATAATTCATGATTAATTTTTTTGAGGTTAAAACCCTTTTATCTCCCTAATTTTTAAAATTTGCTAAATCTTAAAATTCTCTAAATTCTTCAAAATTTTCAAACTTTTTTCCAAATATTCAAATTTTTAATTTTTCCTTTTTGGAGTAGAAATCCTTATCTCTCCAAAATCTAATAAGTATATCAAAATTTTCAAAAATAAAATATATTGCAATAATTAATTGTAAATAATAAAATATCAAATATTTTTCAATATTTTAAAAAATAAGGTTGAAGTCCTTATAACTCCCACCTTAATATATTTTTCCTATGGAGTTGAAAATCTTTTAACTCCCACTCTTAAATAAAAGTCCCTAAGTTAACCAATTCCTTCAAATTTAAACTTAACTTAGGACTTTAATATCAAATTTAATAAATATTAAATTATAAGGTAATATGCTTACCTTTGACTTCCAAATTAGGTCTCAAAAATATTTTGAATCAACCCTCTCCTAGTTGACGATGCAAAAGCTTTTAATGAAAAAGCATGAATGCAAACATTACTCTATAGTGTTCAAATGTAACACTCTCATTTTCTTTTTTTTTTCCTTAACATTTCACTTAAAACCTAAAGTGATAATGCTTTAGTTGTTTACCTTCTTCTAGCCAAATTTGAATTACATTGAATTATATAGGTTGAAACTTGAAATAAAGCTTTGGATTAGATAATTTGGCTTATCTTGAAATGGCACTCAGGTTTAGATGCTTTGGCTTGGACCTAAATAGTTCCATGGTTCAAATGCTCTAGCTTGGACTTGAATAGCTCCTTGGTTTAGGTGCTTTGGCTTAGATATGAATGGATCCCTAGTTTAGGTACTCTGACCTGTGTATAAATGGCTCTCTAGTTTAGGTACTCTAACTTGGATAGTATGAATGGCCTTTTGGTTTCGATGCTCTAGCTCAGACAACATGAATGACCTTCTAGTTTAGGATGACACTCTTGATTTTTCTTGTCCAAGGGCTTTTAGATGTATAGCAACTTGAATGAATAATTATTTGCTCTTTCTTTTCAGGTGCTCCTAGATGAATAGAAACCTAGAACTTATTTCTAAATGGCACTTATATGCTACCCTTAGCCTTTGTATACAACACATTTTGGTGCATCAATTTCTTCATCCTCTTGATCAAAAAATTATATATTTTTAAAATATATATGACGATCATTTCATCCTCCAAATAATTTAATAAATATTAGAAATTTCATCCAATACAATATATATAAGGGATTTGTGTCCTTCAATGGCAGTTTTAAACCACTATAATATTTTTATGTGATTCTCCTCTTTTCTAGAGAATCTAATTAGTATCAAGGTAACTTTGGATGTCCCCTCATGTTCAACTTTCTTTAGAGTTGACCCTTTTAATCTACTCTTCAAACATTAGAATGGAGTCCTAGTCTTAACTTCCTTTAAAGTGGAAAGGTTTCAATTGAGGACCTATATCAATCTATAAATTCAAAATTTATAGCAATCACATCGAAGACTTCCTTTGATGGTAGCAATAGAGACTACTTGAAGTAGCTCTAAATATGATAGTGGCTCTAATACTACTATTGGATTTTAAGCCAAATTATATTAGGTCCCAATATCATTGATCTAGAGTAGACTTAAATATAAGAGCAATCAAAATATAAGTTGGCTAATTAATAATAACATTCAAGTTAATATCAAATATTAATGTAAAATGATAAAAATAATTCATACAATAACATGAAGAAAACTTACAATATAATTGCTCAAAATATGCATACAAGCTTCAATATTAATTCTTGAATATGTCATACATTTCCAGATATATTTCATGGATATTTATCTCCATTATACAACCTTATAATTGTGACTCTTCAATACTTGACTATTGCACTCCTCACACATATGGGAGTTGCAACATTTTCTATTCTTTACATAATACAAGCCTCACATGTCCTTTGGCTTATCATCTTGCCACTTGTATACATGACTCTTGACTCTCTATTTACATGCACATTTAATTTATGACACTTATGCAATCCTAATACTTGACACTTGTGCACATCCTACACATGGATACTTATATAAGAGGAAAATAAATCATAGCACCAAATAATGTAATATTCTTTTACATGTTTAATATGTTTTAGAGAATGAGTAAGATTTAGAAAAGATAATTAAATAGCAACATTCAAGTTTACACACACACACACACACACACACACACACACACACACACACACACACATATATATATATATATATATATATATATATTCTTTTATTTTCTATTTAATTATTTAATTTATCAATATTTATATATTAAATGAAATACAACCTCTATTTAGATGTGCAACAAATATTTTGCCTTTGATTATTCATTAGAAGAAAATAATCCACATGGCAACCTAAGGATAAAGTTTTAAAAATGTTATGCATTTATTATTTGATAAAATATTGAATACCTTTTAATTTTAAGCACTTAAATCTCATTGATTTAATTTAGAAAAAATAACACTCGTTAGCTATGGACACAATTGTAGATAACATTCTAGAATGTCAAACATGGCTTGGCCAGAATTAAACCCAAGATATTAGCTAGAATATATCCAAACGTTGGCTATTAAAATGGAATAATTTTAGAGGCATATGGATTTAGGAGAAAAGGATAAAGCTAGTGAGAAAATTGTTATTATAGAATTGATAAGAGTTCCTACTTATTAACCATTCATATCACATATCCTAAAATAAATGTTTCTATTAGCATGAATAATCTAACATAAGCCAAGCTATTTTGAGCTAAATTTATACCGCCAAGTTTTTTTATCAATTCTAGAATCTCATAATAGAACTAAGTCACAAAACTAAAAAAAAAAAAAACTTATTTTTATACTAACAACTCATATATGTCATATAGATCTTATGAACCAATTTATAACATGCCTCCCATATAATGTTTCTAACTAAGACAAATGGGTTTCCCTAGAATGTATATATATAAGTGTATGCTAGAAGGACACCATCAAGCTAATTGCTTCAATTTCATAAACCAAAGGAGAGGAAGTGAAACTAGTAATGGTTATCATAATGGTGCAATAAGCCTAAAATATCAATTATAACTAAAGATATCAATTCTTTTAGACTTAGTGATAGTATTTGACATGATGAAATCTATGATTTTATTATATGCCTCTAGTTGAACCTTAACATGGAGATAATATAAAGATATAAGCATGTATAGAATATAAAATCTCAACTATATATCTTTTAGCTTATTATTACAACAAGGACCATCATTAAATATAATCATTTAGAAAATTCCAAACCTATAAACAATTTAATTCATGATAATTTTTCCACTGTAGATCTAACTATAATAGTTAGATACATGGCTTCTATCCATTAGTGATATTTCTATGGAAATATAAGAAAATAATGGCCATTACAAAAGGAAATAACGATCATTTTAAGACATTGAAACCCCATGAAGAAAGCAGTCATGGAATCACAATGGGATGCAAATCATATAAATAATAAAATAATAAATGTGAGTGAAACCACCATTTGGTGCTTCCATAGAAAAACTTGGTAAAAAATGTACTACCTAAATATTTTGTGTGGTACCATTGGTTCAAAGCATAGAATTATGTAATAGTTTAGATCATTTTTGGATCCACTATTTATTTAAAAAAAGATAAGTTTTAACTTTAAGAAGCTGAAAAGAAAGATATCCACCAAGAATTTAAAAAAGAACTTAAATTAACCAAATGTTTAAAATGGAGTTAAATAAGATAGGGAGGTATTTGGTTGTTTTATTAAAAAATAACATAAATGGTGACATCTTATTTTGAGTTGTTTAGTGAATATTATGATATTTTGAGTAAGGAAGAGAAATTCTAGAGATTAAAAATCAAGACAAACATGGTTAAAATATGGAGATAAAAATACAAAGTTTTTTCATAGGATGGCTATAGTACAAATATCAACATCAAGAATTAGTAGAATTAAATCAATAGAAGGTGTTTGGATTGAATATCATAGTAAAAATAGAAAAGAGGTAAAATATTTTTATAAGAATATTCTAGGATCAAAGGAGACTGAAGTTTTTAATGATAAACTTTTTCAAGATGTACCTGTAGTTATAACAAATGAAGACAATAGGAAACTGTTGGACCTTATTACTCTAGAAGAAGTTTATTTAACTATTATATTTCTTAATAAGTATAAATCCCTAGGTCCAAATGGTATCTTTACAAATTTTTACCAACATAATTGGGATATAGTGAAGGATTATTTATTGGTGGTAGTGGAACAGTCTAGGGTAAAATAATACATACCTTATAAAATAAATACAACATATCTTACCCTAATTTCAAAAAATAAGGATGCTTAATTGTTTGATTCTTTTAGACCCATAAGCCTATGTAATATGGCATATAATATTATCTCAAAAGTGATGGTGAATTGATTAAGGTCATTTTTAGACAAAAATATTTTAGAAGAGCAAGGAGGATTTTTGAAAGGGAGACAAATTTTGGATGGTATCATAGTAGCTCATGAAGTAAAAATTCAACACCTTCAAGAAAAGAGAAAGCAATGATCTTAAAACTTGATATGAGTAAAGCCTATGATAGGGTTAAATAGGAATTTATTTTTGTATTTTTATAAAATTTTGGTTTTGGGAAGAAATGGGTTAGATGGATTAAAGCTTGTGTCTTTATAGGTTCTTATTTAGTGTTGGTCAATGGGTTAGTGATAAAATGTTTTAAATCCAAGAGAGGTCTTAGACAAGGAGATCCTCTATTTCCTTATTTATTCATTATTATGGCAGAGGTTTTGAGTAGGAACTTAAATAAGGGTTACAAATATGGGCTTATAAGTGGACTTGAGGTTAGTAATAATATTAACAACATCACCCATCAATAGTTTGTATATTATACAAACTTTTTTGGAAGGGAAAGGATAAATGAGGCTAGAGATTTGAATAAAATTTTAAAGGAATACAAAAGAGCATTAGGGTAAAACTTTAATAGGACAAAATCCAAAATTTACTTTCTCAACACTCCAGCTAATATCAAAGCAAGAATTTCTAGGTTACTTCAAACGGAGGAGGCAAATTTACCAATAAATTATCTAGGGATGCCTTTATTTGAGGGGGATAATGAGGAAAAAATAGAGAATCCAGTTATTAGTAAAGTTTAGAATAAAATACCAACTTGGAAAGGTAGATGGTTATCGTTAGCAAGAAGAGTGCAATTAATTAAGTCAGTCTTATAGGTACCATTCCAACATATTATGTCATTGTATACTATGCCAAAATCAGTTGAAAATAGTTTAATCTATATTATGTGATCCTTTTTATGGTCAGGTTTACATGATAAAAGAAAATTTTCTTTGGTGAAATAGAGCAAGGTGTGTAATGATAAAACTAGGGGAGGTCTTGGTTTAAGAGTTCTTACAAATGCAAACTTAACTCTTAGGGGAAAAATAATATGGATATTGTACAAAGAGAGTCAAAGACAATGGACAAGAATTCTTCTAAGTATGTTGGGTGCAATGACCCTAGTTTAATATTTATTGCATTCTCTCTACCAAATGGTTCTACTCTTTGGAATGGTTTTAAAAAATCTATTGATCTAATGATTAAAGGTTTAATATGGGTGATGGAAACTCGAGAAAAAATTATATTTGGATGGATACTTGGTGTGATAAAAAAATCACTCAATTTAGATCCAATTTTGAAACCTTGGATGAGATTAATTTAAGATAAATATGGTAATAGAGTTTCAAATATTTTATACAAGGATCAGGAAGGAAGATACAAATGGAAAGAAGGGTTTTTTACAAATATAAAGACATTGATTCTATGATGCAATTAAGTAAAAATATAACAACTATGATTATTCCAAGGGTATCCAAGGATAAATTGATTTGAGAGCTTAATAGCTTAGGAGAGCACACAACAAGAAGTGGATATAATGTAAAGCACCAACAAAATAGTCATATCACTAGAATATGGAGAGATATTTGGGATAGTCCAAGCATTCCTAAAGTTAAAATATTTTTTTGGCTAGTAGGTCATAGAAGAATTTTATCCTAGGACAACCTTATGAAAAGGGGTTTTCATAGCCCCTCTCAATGTCTTCTTTGTAATAAAGAGGAGGAGAGTATAGACCGTCTCTTAGGAAATTTCTCAATAGTATAGAAGCTATGACAATGGATTATTAAAATGTTTAGTAAATGCATAGTGATGAATATAAGAATGGTTAAAAAAATGGTAGAGCACTTATAAAAGTGAGGCTTTACAGGCAATATGGGATATATCAATACAATACTTTGGACTATATGTCTAGAAAGGAATAGAAGAATATTTAAAGGAAAGGAAAGCAATTTAGAGGTAATGAAAAGAAATATATGTTTATACATAGAGGAGTTTAAATCAACCCTATCAACTCACATAGTCCCTAATCTAGAAGCAGAGAGCCTTGATAGACAAATTCAAGTCATTAAATAGAATTATGATGTTGGGTACAAGAGAAGCAAAAAGAAGGTAAATAATATAAAGTGGAAACCAAAGAAGGTAAAGAATATAAAGTGGAAACCACCATATGTGTAGTTGGTTAAATTTAATTTTGATGGAGCATCTAAAGGAAATCTAGGACCAACATGAGGAGGAGAAATAATTAGAAGTAATAGAAGAGATATTTTATCTCATTACACTTTCAATAGTGGATTTAATACAAATAATGAAGTTGAAGCTTGGGAAGCTTTAGAAGGGTTAAAAATATGCAAATAAATGAAATAAATTAAAGTTTGAATGGAATTTTATTCTCTCATAGTAATAAATGCAATTTTGAGGAAAGCAATGGCTCCATGGAACATATAAGAGATGATTTTGGAAATTCAAGATCTTGCTAAATAGTTTGAAGAAATCAGGTTTAAACAAACATGAAGGGAAGGAAACAAATGTGCAAATAGGCTAGCCAATAGAGGGGTTTTTATTGAGGATTGTGAAGTTAAATTCTCCTTTCCATGGTTAGAGGAAGTAGTAAGTTTAGTTGAAGTTTATAAAAAAATGTTGATTGCCTAAATCAAATAATGATTAAGATTTACTTTAATATTTTTTATTTGTTGTCTACTTTATTTTATAATACTAATGTGTTTTCATATAGACTATTTATTAAATTTTTGTGGCTGCACTTGTGTTTCAAGAAGGAATTTAGCAATCCATATTTGGTAAAGCAGACTATGATAGTGTGATGTTTTGGAAATATTACTCTACAAATATCCAATGCATAGATAGTAGAGGTGAAATTTTGGTATTATGAAGGCTACTATAGAAAAATTTCAAGAAGGATTCTGAATTTTAGAATATTTGTATTCATACAAAAAATTGAAAAGATCTAGAAAATGAAAATCAAGAATTTAGACATTTTATGTAAAATTATGTAGGTTTCTAGCTATAGCATCTCAATTAAGATGATAAGTGTATATATTTGTAAACTCTCAAGATATAAATAAGAGAGTTGTAATTTGTCAAGGGTGGGGGACCTGAGTACAATCCCTTATTATCCAACAAAAAAATATCTTATTTTGTTTTATCAAGGTCTTGCTATTTTTTCATTGTTGATAAGTAGCAAATGTCCATCCAACCATATTTTAATAAATAATAAAATACATAAAAGGTGTGTGTGTGTGTGTGCACGTATATATTCTACATTTAATGGAATTTTACATGCATACATTTTTAGATATTTTAATGTTGATAATTTACTCATATTAATTTTTAAATATACACATGCATTATATATAAACACTATTTTATATAAAAAAAAAAAATGAACAAACTTATCAAATATTTATATGAATAAAATCTATAGGAATCTACTCGAGTTCTATTATAATTTTAAAATATTGGAATTCATTTACTAATTTTACACTTTCCTAAAGATAAGAATTTATACTTGTTTTTAGAGATCTTGTGATAAAAAATAAACAAACATATCACTATAATAAAATTAAATGAAACTTATATATTTAAAATCTACATCCTAATTCCTATCCTTATATAAATCCTTATTAGAAATTAGTATGATTTTTCACTATTTGAGGACTCTAAAGTTAGGTATTAATCATGTCAACATATAAATTAATTGAGATATAAATGTATAATCATATAGCTATATAAAAGCTAATTTTTTTTTTATAAAAATTGAATTTACATTCCATGATATAATTTCATTATATTTTGAGGTCTTTAAAGTCATGTTAGAGATCCTATAATCCTACAACCAAGGTGGCCCTAACCATTTCAGACCACCATGCTCTTACCACATGGTCACCAAAGTAACCACCACGAATACCACTATGAAGTAGATCCAATATGAAACAAGACTCATCCTCATTGATGAAATATATGAGAATATGGGTGATATCCTAATATGACATATTTTGAAGTGAAAATATGAATTCTATTATTTTTCTAAGAATATGAACTATCATAATTAGTTTTTTGGAGATTGTATTTAATAATTTAAATGTATGAAGGAGTTTGGGCTATCATAGATTTATTCAAAATAAGGATACTTTTTGTTAGTAATAGATTATATTACATAATTTGGATCATGTAAATGTACCTACCAAGGTACATACTTAGGATATTAGATTAATTTAGGAGGAAGTTACCTAGTTTCTTCATGAAATGTAATAAATGCACTAGTGTCAATGTGCAAGTTGTATATGTGCAAGTTGTCCCTTGCACAACTAGATAGAGTGTTGGCCAGGGAAATTATCTTCCTATATAATGGTCTCATTGTCATAGAGCATCATAGAGCATATAATACCATAGAATAGATATATTAACCCATATTGGATATGGGTGCAACGTAGTTTGGTAGCATTATTCATGGAGTGTTCATTTCCTCCATAGCTACATTGTATTCATTTCTATCATTTCTATTTATAACATATTTTAGTCATCTCGTAGATTTACTTTCTTTTATATTATTTCTACATCTTGTGATTGATATATCCCATTGCATATTACATCAAAAGCTAATAGTGGTATCAGATCTATGATAGATCTAGCCATAGGAAAACCACCATCATCATTGAGTCTGAGTTTTTGTCAAATTGATGCATTGTTGGACCAGTCACTGATAAAATTTTAGAAGAATCTAGGTGGTAGAATTGGGGAGAGCCAAAATTGAGGACTGAAATAAATATTAAAATAAAAAATACGGAGATTGCATTTGGCTATAGTCTTTCTACAGAGTTACAAAAAAGAAAACTCGTGAAGACTAGGACTCAATATTCAATCCACTAGTTTGAGAAATAAACTAGTGAAGATAATTTAGGATATCTAAAAATTTTTAACTATTGCCCAAAGTTTCTTTTGTTGCAGAAAACTAATTCTTGGAATATTAGGACTCCTCCTACAATAGAAATCTAGGAGAATTCAACTTCATTACCTGAAGGTTGGCATACCTTCATAGTGAAAATATTAGTTCCTTGCCCAAGAAAAGAATACTGTGGAATAAGACTTCTAGAGAAGAGTTGTGGTGAAGTTAGGAGATAGGATATATCCATTACTAAATTGAGAACTTCACACAAGAAGAAAATTCCATAGTAGCATTGATCAAGAAGAAAATGCCATAGTAGACTTGATCCACAATAAAATGCCATAGTAGCCTTGATATAGAATAAAATGCCATAGTAACCTAAATCGAGAAGAAAAATTCCATAGAAGCCTTGATCCTAAAAAGACAATAGAAGCCTTGATATTGAAAAAAATGCCACAAAATACTTGATACTAAAATAAGGCCACAAAAGCCTTGATCCTAAAGAAGACTCCAAAAGTGAGTATCTGATTTAGAAGGAGATTAAGATTTTAGTACTAATACTTTGTTATAGTGAAAGGAAATTCAGTGATATAGGAAACTTCCTACAAGAAAGTTAGGAAGAATATCTTCTTTATAATCAATACAACACCTAAAGCAAAACTAAATTCAAAGATATCAGGAGGATATCTCATTGAATAACTTTCAATATTGGAAGAAGAAGGACTAAGAGAGTCCTGCTCGAATCCAAAAGTAGAAAAATTGAAGATCTAGAGGAAGATCTCATCACCAAAATTTCCAAGATTAGAAGGTTGAAGAAAAGGTCTCAAGGAAGACCAGAAGAAGCTACAATTTCAAAGACCTTGGGGAGGTCTCAACGAGCATCCAATAAAATGCTTGGAGAGCCTTACTGAAGAAATCATCAAAGAACTCATTGGAGAAATCCACTACCAAGGAGAAGCCCTGATAGTGAAGGACTTTGGAAAATTATCACCATATGATAACAAGTCCAAGAGAAAAAGAATTTAGCAAGAAGTGCCAAAACCAAGAAGGAGAATCCAGTGAATAATTTAAGACATTCAAAATCTTGAGAAAAAGATCCTGCTTGAAGTCATAATTTGATAAGACGACTTGAAGATAGAATAAGCCTACAAGATCTAAGAGATTTGAATATTACCTCTCACAACGATAAGGCACTATTTTAGAAATAAATACTTCTTCAAATCTACAAAAAAAAGGAGACTACAAAAGGAGAACAAGCCACCAAATCCCAGGCTCATGAAGGAAAAGTTTGAAACCATATTTTAATAAATAAGGAATTGTGTAGGGCAGTATACAAAAAGTAGTAAGATCTACATCCTCTACATAAGGGGTAGAAGATCTAAAAAAGATTTCAAAAAGGTATGCAACTATTGGTGCAAGTATATTCATTAATTGGATTACTTATCAGATTTATTAAAGCACCTTAATTTGGATCAAAGTTGCAATAAGAAACATTGGATTACAGTCTTCAAAAGTGCAAAAAGAGAATAATTTATTTTAAGGTTCATTTGCACATTATTAGTTGATTATATTTATGCATTACAACTATCTATAAAATACCTATCATCTACTTTAGAAAGCAACAGAAGACTAGTCCCTACAACTTTGTTTGTAAGGAAATTGCAGAATAATTTTTGAATATTCATTTCATATTATTCTTGATTAGTTGTAGTATTAAGTGCATTAATTTTTTAGAGTAAAATGGAGTGATAAAGTGAAAATTTTAGTGCATTAAAAGTGAAATATTATTAGATTCATTTGCATTATTTTGTTTCTCTCAAAATATTATTGTTTGTATTTTTGAGAAGGGCACAAAAACATAATTTGTCAAAGTATCTAAAGACACTATTAGTGCATAGAACTCTACAAAATTTAGTGGCATGTGGAAGCCATAAAATCAGCTCAATCCTCCAATCATTGGAGAAGAAATTAGCCACCAAATATTAGTAAAGGAAGCCTCAAACCGAGACTTGGTGAGTCTAAAATTCAAAGCACAATAAGTGTTTTACAAAGAAATAGTGCAGAAAAATACAACAAAAAGAGAGCTTCTATCAAGTGGTTACAAGATTTGGTTCATTTATAAAATATCCAAGAAAAAATTGGGAGGTGTCTAATCAAAGAGACAAACTTGAAACCCTATTGCATTCAAAATTTTGCCATAAAAACAAAAATTTAGACCTGAAAAATGAGTGCAAAAGAAGGTGCAATAAAGGCTATTTTATACATAAATATATACCATTGCATTGCACTATCCTAATATGGTTTATACAAGAAAAGAAGACAGATTTGAAGGTGTCTCAAAGGCACAACATCCACTACAAAACCATTCGAAGGTAGTCAAACACTAGTGTATTTTCAAACACAACAACAGGAGCCACTCTAAGGGATCATACTCCCTCATCTTGGACGACCGAACCTGCAAGAGACAAGACGAAAAATCAAAGGAACAAATGACATTATAATCAATAGCAACACTATCTATAAGGACATATAAAAAGTGAGAAAATAGGAAGATAAAAACACCATTAGAGTGTTCCAAACTCCATATATTCAAATCTGAAAATCGATGCTCAAGCCTCCAAATCATCGCTTATCAACTCAGCCTAAAACAATTTACAAGCAATAGCTATTGATTGAAAAAATATCTAGGAATGTTACAAGGTTTAAATAACCTCCAAATGATATGTTGAAGAAGCATTATAGAAGATGTTCATGCACAAGGAGGAAGTGATATTTGTCGCTTGAGACAATACCCTAACACTCCTTATGTGAGAGCTCATCTTCATCATCAAAGAAGCAATATTAAAAATAGGAGAAATAAGGATTTCTAATGGAAATTATTTCTAAAATATTTTCAAATATTATTGTGGTCTAATTTTAATAAAACTTGGGAGTTATACGGGTTTCTACATCAAATTAATTTACTGGAAATTAGATACACTACAATTAAATCCTAAAGGGATATTCAAAGAGGTTATTAAAGCTTTTTGCTAAGGTTGGAAATTTATAATATTCTTGTCTCAAAACTTCAAAAAAAAGGATAAAATAAATCCAACATTAAAACCTCTTCAAAATGAAAAAGTGCTTAGTTCAATAGGAGCAATAAGGGATAATAAAAGTTGATTTTTGATATTTACAAAACTTTACAAAATCAACCAAAAATTGAACTATTTTTCAAGAGCACTATATTATATCCCTAGGGAGTCATAAGGGATTCTACAAAATTTGGTAATATCAAAATTATCTTAGATTATCAAGTTGTAAATCTATTGGGAAAATATAATCTTTTTAAAAAACCTAAAATTTCATTAGGTATATATATACTCATTACTAGGGAGACATAAGGAAGCCTAAAAATCTAAGGATTAATAAAGGTTTCATAAAAATCAAGCCTATATACTTCAAAGTTCAAATTTGACTACAAATAAAGTCCTATATCATTTCTTATTCAAATTGGAAAAAGAATGTCATACAATGAATGTGAAATTTGCTTCAATAGGAACCATTCTACAAAACATGAAAAATGTGGTACATTGATTGAGGAGCCAGTCATCATATGAAAAGAAATATACAATGGTTTGATTGTCTTGAAGGTGCTAAAGGCTATAGATTAAGAATTACAAATAGCCAAACTTATACCATACATGGATATGGATGTGTAACACCCAATAGATCATTTCCAAATCTTCTACTACAAAAAAATTTTGTGTGTTCTTGGATTAACATTCAATATCATATTTGTAAGAAAATTAGTAGAAGACACCTATATGATCAAATTTAGATATATGTATGGAGTCAATACATGTCTCATCATAAATCAAGGTGAAATAAAAGCAACAAGATCAATCCATGGAAATACATATATCCTAGATTCAATGGAAATTTCACAAGATATTGTGGTGTTTCAAAATGATGCTAACATTTTTTCAAAGGAATAGGTTAAATAAAATGAAGGACTGGTACACCACAAAGGTAAGCATAGAAGAATCAATAATATGAGAGGACAATTGCACCACACTCTTCTCGGTCATTAACAATCAGAATCAAATAAAGATACTCACAAAGAGAATAATAAATGTGGCTAGATAGAAGACAAGGAAGAAGAACCTGAACAAGCCAAAGATCATCCAATGGAAGAAGATCCATATTGAAGACTAAATTCTTCAATATCCAAATAATGTAATATAGGGGGGCATTATAAATAGATTATATTACATTATTTGGGTCATGTAAATGTACCTACCAAGGTACATACTTAGGACATTAGATTACTTTAGGGGGAAGCTACCTAGTTTCTTCATGCAATATAATAAATGCATAAGTGTCAATGTGCAAGTTGTGTTGAGGATACTTAGGCTTATCCATTTAAGCCTAAGTTACTATTATTTATTATTTTATTAATTTCCTATTTCTTTCACTTTTTATTTATGTGAGGCATAGTATGCCCATGTTGGAAATAGGTTGTTAAGTTGTTTGGGTATTTAGTTAACTATTAGGATATGTCTTGTCTTCTAACAATTAGTTGTCATCCTTGTTTAGCAGATAGTTATTTTTTAGTTAAGTCGTTAGCCATGTTTGGAAAATTTTTGCAGCCACTTAACCTACATGAGATTCCATTGTATTGCTTATATATTATTCTATTGCTAATAAGAAAGAAGCTTCACGTTGAGTTCCTACATCATTGGTAATCAAAGTCGAGGATTCATTTTTTGTAGGAAGGAGGACAAGTTTCCACTTCTTTGTTAGGTGCCTAGTTAGATTTTTTCTAGTGCATCAGATCCTAGGTAGGTGCTAGTGGAAATTGGATTGAAGCCACCCACAACATTAGGTGAAGCTGAGGTAGCAGAGGGTAGAATTTACCCCTGCACCGAATACCCCTAATAGTAGGTCAAAGGGTAAATCAGATTGCCCTTTGCAGGTAATAATTTGGCAATTATCCAATTTAGATATTGTAGAAATTTGCTACTTTGAAGATCTAAAGAAGATATTTGAGGAGCACTGCCAAAGTTTGAGGCCAAAATTGGACCAAAAGGAGCCTTTACCGAGATTTTGAACAAGTTTGTTTGCATGAAAAATTAGTTTGCATGAAGAACTAAAATTGCATGAAGATTAGACATCCTACTCCATTAAAATTTTAAATATTAATATTAATATTTTATTACTATTAATATTTTTAATTTTATCTAAGAAAAAATAGGTCTTTCCTATTTGGGAGCTCCTTTCCAATTTTAGCAAATCGATGGGCACACCGGTGGCTCTTTTTCATCGACCAACGACTCCTTCGACAGACGGACCCCTCCGTTGATCGGTCCTCTACCATGCTCCCTCATTTTCATAGCAAGTGTATCCATAAAGCACTATCAGACCTGATGGAATATTCATTAGTGTTTCAATAGTGAACCTCTCCACTAGCATAACCAAACAGTAGAGCTTCCCCACCCCCCTCTTGCTGAATCATGATCATAGATCTCCAACGATTTTTTAGAGGTATTACAACATAGACAGGGAAAATATTTCTTGCATAGGAAACAAAGAAAAGTTTTTCATCAGACAACACCAACAATAAATAAAAAATTAAATCAAAATTACCTTAAGGTTCTGAGAGCCAATCACAATGTACACTCGAACCCTAAATGACCATAAATTAGATTTTGATATGCAACACATTTTTCGATACCTGCTCCCTAGTTCCTAGTGATAAGAAATTGTATTTTTGGTAGTCTTATTTTGTGAAAGTTAGAATTCCTGATTATTAAACAAATCTTGGCAAGTAGGAAAATTTTGAATAGTCTTGGAGTTCACAATGATCGATGGGTGAGCAAGCAAATTCTAACAAATAGGTAAGGTTCAGTTTTAGAAAATAAAAGCTACGATTTATAGCAGACTCTGGCAAGAAAATTTACATTGCACAAGTGATTTAAAAATCATTTTTGACATGCAATTTGACATAAAATGATATCATAACAATTTTGGGTGATCCAGATTTTTTTTCACTATTTTCCTGTAATTGATCTATCTTCTAGCATCAAAAATAGAATTAGCAATGAACAAAACCTCACTCCTACATGCATAAATATTTTTAGTGATTTGGATAGGTTTCTAATGATATGAATGCAGGTTTCAATAGGCATATTGGATTTTGGTGGGAGTGAAAAAATTTTGGGTCGCATTTCCAATGTTGCCATCAAGTTTTATCACCGGCACATCGCAAGTATTCTAGCAACAAGTTAGTTTGGTAAACTCAAATAGGAAGCAGGGAAAACATTTATAAATTTTTGCAATATAATACCACATCAGGTGCATTGAGTTATGATAGGGATATATTAGGGTGAAAGCACCCATAAGGGAGTAACCACCACTCTCGGTGGTCACGAAGGCTTGCTCATGGGCCTATGGTTGGTTGAGCTTTTTCTGTGTCACCCACATGGTGAAACTAGTCCCTTGAGTTCGTTGTTTACCCTGTTGACTTGGTGGTGGCTAGAAGTGACCGTTGGTAGCAAATTTGAATGTGCTTCATTGATTTTTTTTTTATTTCTATGCTGCATGATTTTATTTGACGTGCAGTTTTGATTGGTCGTAGATTGTTCAGCCATGGGTGGGAGTTGATCACCCATACAAGAATTCAAATTAAAAATTATTTTTTGGTGCCAACGACCGTTGAAGGGTGAGAAAATTAAAAAATTTAAAATTTTGAAAATTCAAATTATCACATTGATGCCAAAACCAACAAATCAACCCAAGGTGATATCTTTGCCATTTTGGTCAAATTTCAGCAATTTTTTTTGACAATTTTTTGCAGATTTTTGCAAATTTGTATTGCAAAAATTGATTTAATTTTGTAAAAAGCACTTAAAAAGCCCATTTTTGTAAAAATTTTGGAAGGCAAATTTTTGTAAATCTAGGCAAATTTTTGCATTAGGAAACTAAAAATTGTTCCTAATAGCCTAGATTAGTTCTTGCAAAGACCATTTTGTAATCCTCCTAGTCTGGCATATACACGAAACCAAATGGCTCAAGACCTCAAAACAAACATGGAAAACCTTACTATAGCAGTAGATATTTTGGTAGATAAGGTAAAAGACATTGTGGTGCAATTAACTCCTGGTGATATCAAAATTCATCACAATCATGCCAATAAAGCTAAATGTGAGGTCAAATTGTATGATGGATCTAGGGATCCTGATGTCTTGTCTACATGGATTTTGGATATGCAAACTTGGTTCGCTTATGCTGAAATTCCTGAAGATGAACAAGTTGCATTTGCTACAGTCAAACTCACAGGCTTAGCAAAAGTTTTAATTGTAGAAAGACAAAGCCATAATGCCACCATGACTTGGAAAGAATTGATCCAAATTCTGAAAAACACATTCTTTCCACCAAACTACCAAAGTGACCTCACTACCAAGTGGTATAGATTGAGGTAAGCCTATAGTATGTCTGTTTTTGACTACATTTTCCAATTCAATAGGCTAAGGGTGCTTCTTGGTGTGAAATATTCAGAAGAGGATTTGATTAATAAGTTCACTCGTGGCTTGCAAGATCAAATTTTTAAGGAAATCAAGTTCAATGTTTTCCTCACCTTGGATGTGGCATTCAACCATGCCATTCTTGCAGAGGAGAAAGTTGGTGCATATCACAAATCTCGTTCATCACAGGAGAGCTCTTCCAGAGGTGGGAATCAACATCAACAGAAGGTGAAGAACACTTCTCATTCTTCCCCTCATTCTTCTCCTCCCACTTCTCCTAAAGCACATTCTTCTTCTTCTCATTCTAAATATTCTCCTTCTTCTTCAATGTATTGTGAATTTTGTAAAAAGCATGGTCATGTAAAATCCAAATGCTTTACTTTTGAAAAATTCAAGAAGAAGAAATCCCTATTTGTACAACCTACAAGTGAGGAACCACATGATGGTCCCATTGTGGCTACAGGGATAGAAGAAGAGTATCCTACTTTAAAGGGTAAACTAAACAAAGTTACCCTTATGTCAAATGTATTTGCTCAAGGGGGTCATGACCATTTGTTTGTCACTAGAGCCCACCTTACACATGATTTCTATGTTGATTGTATCATAGATAACGGATCACAAAAGAACCTCATTGCGAAGTTCCATTGTGGAGAAGTTGAAGCTTCCCATAAAGCCACATCACCAACCATATGCACTTGGGTGGAAAGATGTAGACTCCACATCTAACATCACCCACACTTGCACCTTGAATTTTGCTTTTGGTGATAAGTTTGTGGATAAAGTAAGATGTGATGTCACAAAGATGGATTGTTGTGGACTATTGCTAGGTAAACCCTATCAATTTGATAGGAATGTTGTTTATCATGCTAAAAAGAACACCTACACATTGGAGTTGCATGATAAAACCTACTTGATACAAAGCACTACACCCACATCAAATTTGATGTTAAGTTGTAGGCAAGTATGTAAGCCACTAAGTCAAGCACTCATTTTGGCTCCTACTTGCATAAGTTCCACACATGTTGAAGAACAAGCACCATCAAAGGCACATGATAAAGAAGAAGTTTCACTCCCACCAAATGAACAATCACAAGAGCAAGTGGTTAAGGAACCCATCACTCTCACTCATGAGAAATATTCCATTCATTCTATTGGCATCATTTTGGGTACACCTTTGGATACACAACCACTTGCTCCATAGAAGTTACCTTTGGCTTTGCCCACTCCCACCATTGCACACATGGAGGAGCAAGCTAAGGACACTTCCTTCATTGAGCACCGATAGAGCCTTCTAGGCAAGATACCATAGGACTTGCAGGAGACTCCACAGGAGTAGTAGAGCGTGGTGCACAAGCATCACAATCCTCACTCATCTCAGGTTGGAGACAGAGTTTGGCTTCCTTTGGATAAGTGCCACTTTCTAGAGACACCATTTTAGGATCCTCTTTTGGTACCTGATCCTATCATCAGCCCTACAATAGTAGTGGCACCTGATCGTCAGCTTCCGCTCATTTTAGATAGAGTTTTTGAGATGAAGACTCATCACACTAGACAGGGTTCTTCCACTTCTTACCTTGTCATCCACCATGGTCACTTTCCACACATGGCTCATTGGATTCCTCACCATGAGATGGCCCATGACTTTCCACATTTGTTGAGAGCATTGGGGTCCAATGCTTCTATGGTTGGGAGGAGTGTTGAGGATACTTAGGCTTATCCATTTAAGCCTAAGTTAGTATTATTTATTATTTTATTAATTTCCTATTTCTTGCACTTTGTATTCACGTGAGGCATAGTATGCCCATGTTGAAAATAGGTTGTTAAGTTGTTTGGATGTTTAGTTAACTATTAGGATATGTCTTGTCTTCTAGCAGTTAGTTGTCATCCTTGTTTAGCAGATAGTTATCTGTTAGTTAAGTGGTTGGCCATGTTTGGAAAATTGTTGCAACCACTTAACCTACATGAGATTCCATTGTATTTCTTATATATTCTTCTATTGCTAATAAGAAATCAGCTTCACATTGAGTTCCTACATCAAGTTGTCCCTTGCACAACTAGATAGAGTTTTGGCCAAGGAACTTATCTTCCTATATAATGGCCTCATTGTCATAGATCATCATAGAGCATAGTAGAGCATAGCATAGATATAGTTGCCCATATTGGATATGGGTGCAATGTTCATGGAGTGTTCATTTCATCCATAGCTATAGTGTATTCATTTTTGTCATTTCTATTTATAGCATATTTTAGTCATCTCATAGATTTAATCTATTTTATATTATTTTTGCATATTGTGATTGCTATCTCCCATTATGTACTACATCAAAAGCTAACACTTTCATCATAAAAGTCATCATTTACTTACTACTTTAGGATAGATATCAATTAACCAATTAGAAATAACTTGAGTCATGATGGAATTTCATTTGATGTGATCTCAATCTCACTTAGAATAATGATTTCAACCCTTTATAATGTATCAATAAAACTTGGGAAAAAAATGTCATTATAGATTAATCTTTTAATGTTGCAACCACTATAGTTTTTTATGCTTTAGGAGAGTGATTGGTTAGGTGATCCTTTCACTCTTCATATCATATTATTAAAGTAACATAAAAATACACATGGATATCATATAGATAATCACCACTATACCACTATTATGAGGCATGAGAGTAGGACAAAAAAATTAAGATATTTTTAATGGCCTCAAATAATAATTTACATCCTTGTGTCCTATTGATCCATAGGGATCACTAATTCAAAATTGTTCCCATGATAATGCATTTAATGCCTTAGGGGAGGCTTGGATACCCTTAACCTTTAAATTTGGGTTGGCTCCCAACTAACCTATGTTGATCTAACTAATCTAAGTGTGGGAAAATAAAATGTGACAAGGTAAGAGTGGGAGAGATAAAATAAAATATGACCAAAGATCAAAGCAAGCCTAGTGTGTGATTAGTTTATCCATATAGAGAAAATTAAATAATGGAAGATCAATTTCATTCCAATTTTATTCATGAATTTAGTGGAAAACAAGACCAATAGGCAATTTTAAATGTCTAACAAATTAGGACATAACATAGGAGAGTAGTGAAGCATAGTTTCCATTCATATAAAATAATAGGATTATAATTGAAGAAAATAACTCTAGTATTTACCAAATGGAAAAAATATATTTACAATGGGCTCTAGGATCTTACTTATACCAAAATATAAAATCATCACTTTTTGGTCATTGATCCTCTCTATTGGTAGTGGTTTTGATGAATCATTGAATTTTGATGAAAAGTTATTTTGATAAATCATGGGTTCTTTGACTTAGTAATTTTATTTATTATTTTAGCTACCTCATTGCTTGATCTTTGTAAAATTAGTAGTGGTATACAAATTTTCTAAATCCTTGTTTTGATCAAGGCTAAAAATCACCTATTCCTAGAATCTTTCATTAATCCTCTTACCATTGGTTCAAGGTAGTACCTTGTACAACATTTCTTGTTACTTTTAAGGATTCCAAGTCAAATTAGATAAGAAACCCAAACTACCTTATATGTTGGGCTATATAGTCATTAAATTTGGTGGATATCACAAAAAATTGTATTAATATCTTAGAATTCACTTGGGAGGTAGGTTTTATAAAGCACTCAATTCTACATCAAAGAGGGATTTTTATATTATCAAGTTGTTCCATCACTACTGTTAGATCATCAAATTCTTCTTGTGATATTTTCTTAATTTTTGTGATAATTTTCACCTCTTCTAATAAATTATCAAGATAAGAAATGATGTTAAGGGTTTTAGCTACTACATCAATGGTAAATTCTTTATTCATCTAATAAATATGGACTTATTAAAATTTATAGATATACCAAAATATTTGTATATTGTAAACACTACTTGTGGATGTTCAATATGTTTAGACTTGTATTTTAGAAAGAAAATTAAATTGTCTAGGTAGACTAGGATTATTTTGTCAATTAGTCCTACAAAAGTAATTTCCATGGCCCTTTGGAATACTACACCTATGTTTGATAAACTAAATTGAATTATTTGGTAGGTAAAAATTCCTCATTTAGTTGTGAAGGTAATTTTATATTGATCATCACCTTTTATCCAAATCTAGTTATATCCTAAAAAACCATTAAGTAGTGGCAATATTTATAATCCTATATATTTTGGAGGATTTGATCCATGTATGGTAGTGGGTAGTGGACCATTGAAAGATATTTATTCATATTTATAAGGTCAAAACAAAGTATTATATCCCCATTTTTCTTTTACATGGGGACTAGATTAGCAACCTAACTAGAATTTTTTGTTTGGAAAATTATTGTAGCTTGCACTAACTTGAGGAGATCCTTATTCGTTACAAATTCTATCTTTAAATTTACTAGTCTACATTTATACCAAAATGGTATTTACCATTGCTCTATATTTATTATATGCACAATGATTCTTCTATCATACACCTTAAGGTTTTTGTAGCTCCAAAAAATCACATCATTATACCATCCACATAGTTCCTTGAACATGTGAATCTCTTCTTGTGTACATTATTTTCTCATTAAGAAATTTTACGTTCAAAAACTTGTATAGGTTTGCATGAAGGTAATTTTACACTAATGCTATAATTTTTAGTGTTATAATCTATGTCAAATAGAATTTCTAATGTAATCAACCCATTAGGAAAATAATTAATTTTGAGCTTAATCACTTCATCTTTGATATCATCTCAAAACTCATTTTATCATTTGGCATACTAGAACTCTTTGATCAAAATTCAATAAATTTTTTATCATTGCTAAACACTTACAAATTATTTTTATTTTTTATGACTATATGTCTAAACATTACTTTAGATCCTTACGCCTATCCCACATGTCTGTAGAAGGTTAAAACTTTGTAGCTAATATATCTAGCTTATTTACTTTAGTGTTCATCTCTTGTGGTATTGAAATGATATCATAGGCATCAAATATTTCTAATAGGTCCTAAAATCAATGCCTATATGATTTTGTCTACCTGTTATTGGTGGTGCATATTGAGTTTACTTGATTTATAACTAGCTCTAGATTTTCAAAAATATTTAAACTCTTGACACCTAGTTTTGCAACTTTTCTTATCTAGTACATAGAGATTCATACTCTACTATGTTAGTACAATTGAATAGGATATGAAAAACATGGTTCATTATTTCACCCTTGGAGTTAATAATTTTAACTCTAGTGCGTACCTCATTTCTTATCCTTGTGCTATTGAACTACATAGTCTAGGTTAGATTGGGTCCTTGGAATTGTTGGCTTGTTAGGTATGAGACCATGGTGGGATATTATTTCACTAGGTAATTACCTAGATTAGTTTCCTCATATAAATCATCTATATTTTGAATTCATTCCTCCTAGAAAACATCAATGATCATATATAGTTTTAAGATAGGCTTACCTTTAACTGATTCATCATCTATAAATTCAAAGAGTTAATTCCAATTGACCATCCTATAATTAATAAACTTATGCAAAAGATAATTACATGGAAAAATTTTCTCTATCCTAATCATGTCTCCATACATAGGCACCTTCATATTGCTACATATTCACCTACTAATAATTAATCATTCCATAATCTAAACATAAACATCCCAAAATAGAGTGGAAGATCAACCATAATTACTTGTTGAAGAACCACTGATTATGAATGCTTATCTATATTCATCACTAGAACTTCCATATTCCAAGGGAATTGATCTACATCTCATCCATTTGAATAGGTCTACTAGTGATCTCTAAATGTGGATGCTTTTTTTCATCACACATTGCATTTGTAATTACTATCATAGTCACTTTTGAATCAATGATGCAACTACTCATAAGGTAATTTTCCATCTTCAAAATGATAATAAAAAGGAGTTGGATTCATTGTCTTTGATTTAGGAGATTTTAAGAATAAATAAAATTCACTTTTATATCTAATGGATATTGTGCTATGATATTTTGTTGCATTGGTGTGTTAGGTAAGGTGTTAGGGGATGGAGTTTTTGTTTTTGTGTAGTTTTGTTTGTATTATTTTAGGGCTTCTTATAACAAGTATGTCTCACCAAGTAATGTCAATGCCTCCAATATGCTTACTTTATCTAGTATTTTATTAAATTATTTGGTGATGTTAAGCCTAGTCCTAGCGAGATTGCCTTCATTACATGGCAACAATTTCTTAAATTTCCTTGAAGTTATAATATTTGCTTCACTAGATAATAAGGGATACTTCACATTTTTTTATGTTTCCTTTCATAGAATTCCTTTTTCACTCCATTCTCTAGTGTTATTTCTTTATTCCTATCACTTGTATAATAATTATTATGAATTAGACTAAGGAATATAAGGATGGCATATCCTATTCTTTCTTAAGTGTTACCCTCTAATTGGATACTATTGGACCTTAATATTTGATGTGCAAGAAGGTTTAACTCTTCTAATAATAGCAATCATCATGTTGAAATTGGGTGGTTGAGATGGTTCATCTAGATTACCTGATGGTCCAAGTTTTCCCACATCACTTTCATCTTACTCCTAGTTCTAACCTCATTTTGTTGATTAGCAAGGATTGCTTGATATTCAAAATATATGCTCTTCTTTGGTGCAATCACCAAATATTTCTAGGATAACATTTCGTAGGTTAGGTAAATTTTTATTCCACTATTAAAACATGATTAATGGATCTACTAAATTTATAGTTTGTATCATTATATGTTTGATTGATGACACTAGAGAAATCACAATTTGATCCATAATATTTTCTTATTTCCCTTGATGTTATTGGCTATATAGTGTAATTTGGGAATTCCTTACTATGACAATTAGTTCTAATGGATTGTGTTCAATTTTGTATGTAAGGAAAAAAAGTGTATTAATTTCTATGTTAGTATTCACCATGTTGATCTATTCTTTATTCCTTGATGCATCAAAAAGGAGTTAAGTGTTTAGATTGGATAATTGAGGAGGAGCAGGTAAGGCTAATAACTAAGGTTGAGAGGATACAAATTTTGGTGCATTTTAATCCAAAAATATTATGATATAGGGTGTTGGTCTAGGGATATGTAAGAATGTTAGGTTACACTGGGGTAGGTTGAGTTGTATAGTATGGAATAAGATTAATGGTAGGTGTCATTTTGGGTACATGTGGGCTAGATATTAGGTTCACATATATAGTATAATACATAGGCAGAGCGAGAGGTTATTTTCCAACTTGAATCAACATGTCTTCTACTCTGGAAACTTCTTCAAAGGATCTAAACAAGTTATATATATTGACATTATAAATCATTTTATCCAAATCAAATTGTAGATATTTCAAATAGTAAGGTAAAGCTTGCTCATATAACGGTTTGATATTAGGTGTTAGGTACAAATTCCTCATAAACCTAGTGTTGTAGTGATGGATATCCATTTCTAGGGTTATAAAATATCCTCATAAAAGGTTTAACTATGGTAGTTTAATTGGTAATAAAGTTGTCTAGTAAGATTTGATTCCATGTGGTAGCCTTGTCACTCTTTTAGTAAATCGATAAATAGACCATAATATACTTTTATTAAATTTTATATAGTTATTTCAATGTGAATAACTCATATCTGATTTGGCTAATTCTTGGACCAACTTGTGCAAAATTTGAATAGATTTAAAATTAGTGGTCATATGCAAAAACCTGAGCAATATTGAGGTAGATACGAACCTGTGAAGTCAACCATTCGAAAAAAGGGCAATGATGATTTTTCAAGTCGTGAAAAACTAAATTGCAAATATTCTATATGGAAAAATAATATTTCAGCTAAGTTTTTTTCCCTTTCTTTATCATAGAAATTGTGAATGAAAAATTATAAATTTTTTATCAAATATTATATTTGCTATAGAACTTTCAGATAAATTTCATTATATTTTGAATTTTAGTTTCTTTTTCATGGATAAATATATAGTTAAATCCTTAGAATCATCCCTAGTGGTATATGTTAGTTAGCGCACCTTAGAGAGATCCTCATTGCTCCAATATAGTGTAGTTTTTGGTAAATTTAATGGGTACTGGCCAGGGGATTTAGCCTTGAGAAAATGGATTTATAGGAGTTGGAAGTCTCCAGGAGTGATTCTAAAATTTATCCCCAAAGTTTTCTTCCTAGCCATTTTTTGTTCTAGGAAAGAAAGAGAAAGAATCCTAAATGTGGGTCCCTGGTGTATGGGAAGAGCATGGATCTTCCTTACCTGTTGGTATGAAGGATTTTCACCTAAAAATATAAATCTATCCCTAGTACTATTTTGGGTTAGGATGTTTAGGTTGCCCTTTGAATTTTAATAAATAGATACCTTCAATGCAATAGGCAACACTCTAGGATAATTCCTTGAGATTTCAGATACAACAAAAGATAGATTTTTGACTATTTATGCTCAAATATTGATCATGATTGATATAAGTAATCTTTACCAAAATCAATCATTCTTTAGTATGGGGATAATATGTGGACCCAAAATATAGATTATGAAAACATACATTTTATATGTAGAATATGTCATGAGTTGGGGCATATTCAGAGATCATGCCCTAAGAAGAGCCCAGTAGAATCATTTGTAGAAAATTGTAAGAGAAATTTACAAATGGATTTGGATAAAGATGGTTTTCAAATTCCAAAAAATATATATAGAAAATAAAAAATAAACAATGGAGATAAATAAGGAAGGATACTAGAATAAATTTCAATTCTTTTGAGGCTTTAGCCTATGAAGAAAAAGTAGATCAAAACTTAGAGGACATAGTACAACAATTTCAACATATTAGCAAGGAACCATCTATTTAATATGATCCTAATTTAAGGAAGAACATTCTCGATGAACCTAAAGAATGTGTCTCATCATATTTTGAAGACTCTCTTTAAGTACCATGCACCATTCAGGAGAAAATAATTGGTAAATAAAATATAATTTTAGAAGTTAATACCTCTGCCATTAATAAGGAAATACCAGAAAATGAGTAGGATAAGTCAAAACCTTCTATTATAGAGTTAGGAGAGGATAAATATGTTGAAAAACAAAATTATAAAAAAATATTGAGTAATAGAATAATATTATCTATTGATATAGGCAAGGCAAAAATAGGAAAACCCTCAAATTATCAAGCAATATCTATGGAAACAATAGCTAAAATAGATAAAGGAACACAAACTAAGTTGGTTGAAATTCTCTTTACCAAACAACAAAATGATATTGGTAATATGCAAGAGGGTCCAAAAGCTCCTAATGAGACATGATTATCATCTCATGGAATATAAGAGGTGTTAATGCCCCCTCAAATAATAGGTGTATTATGGGCCTATGTTTAAGTAATAAAACTGATGTTATCTATATCTAGAAAACTAAAATGACAAAAAAAGAAGTTTCAAAAACTATGAAAGAAATATGGGCAAGATGTAAATGGGATTCTATGGATTCTAAAGGATCACTAGGGGGAATTCTAAATTTTTTGAATCTTTCTATAACCTCTTGTGTAACCATTCATAAAACTAGGCATTGGATAGCCTCTTTAGTCACTTGCTACTTTGCAAATATTCATTTCATCCTTATCAATGTGTATGGACCTACAACCCAGTCAGGTAGAATAGAATTTTGGAGTTGGATTGAAGCCTTTATGAGAAGTAAAGACCAAGAAACCCATTTTATGATCATTGGAGATTTTAATATCATAAGAAAGAAAAATGAAAAATTTGGGGGAATTAGGAAATTGACCCAAAGTATGAAATATTTCTCAGATTTTATTCAAAAAAACAATCTATGGAAAGTTGAGTTTGAAGAAGACAACTATACTTGGACCAACAATAGGAGAGGCTAAAACCTAATAGCAAAAAAAATAGATAGATGCATTCTCTCAGATCATTGGCTATATTAAGGAACTCGTTATAAAATTAATACCTTATCAAGGATTGGTTCAGATCATTGGCCAATAAGAGTTAAAAATGTGGTAAGTCAATTCAAAAAAATATCATATTTTAAATATGTGCAGATGTGGTAACATCATCCTCAATTTGTTGTTATGATAGCTCAAACATGGAATTATTTAAATAATGGTGGGTTGTATGCTCTTCCAAACCAAATTAAAGCTATGAAATCTAGATTAAAATAATGGAACAAGAACACCTTTGAAATTATTTTTTAGAAGAAAGAACTAAAAGATAAACTTTCAAAATTCCAAAAGGTGATGAAAATAATACAATATTAGAGGAAAGAGTTTCTTAGTGAATATCATAATATGTTGAGTAAGGAAGAGAAATTTTAGATATTAAAATCAAGATAGACTTGGTTAAAAGGAGATAAAAATACAATTTTTTTTCATAGGATGCCTATAGTATAGAGATCATATTCTAAAATTAGTAGAATTAAATAAATAGAAGAGGTTTGGATTAAAGATCAGAGTATAATTAGAAAAGAGGTGAAGTCATTTTATTAGAATATTCTAGGTTTAGAGGAGACCTAAGTTCTTAATGATAAGGTTGAAAAAAATGGCAGAGAGCGGAATCGCAAGCGGGACCGCAAGCGGGAGGCACTCTGGGAGCCCTCCGGGATCCACCTCCCTGGTTTTTGGACCCGGCGGTCCAGAGCCTGATCCACCTGAGGAAGGGGAGATTCCCCCTCGGAAACCCCCCGATCCCTCTTCACCATCCCAGGGATCGTATGCGCATGCAGTTTCTAAAGGGACCCCAATCCCTCTTCCCTCTCAAACCCTGCTTCCCAACGGCTCTGACCTGGTGATCCCAGGGGCATTGCTGGATAGCTTTGCGGCTCAGGACAAATTCACCCTCATCGACAAGTTCATCGGAGGCGGACCGGATATGGAAACAATTCGTAAATGGGCGAGCGGCAAATGGCGCACTAGTGGGAGCTTGCGGCTTATAGCCCTGTCCGGGGGGTTTTTGCGATCGGATTAAATAATGCGGAAGATTCATGCAATATCCTTGCTTGGGGGCCCTGGTTCCTAGGTAGGCGAAGCCTTTTCCTCCGCGAGGTGGGGAGAGGACTTCAACCCGGACACGCGAGAATATCAATGTGGTGCCTATTTGGATTCGGCTTCCAAACCTACCCTTCCACTGCTTGGCAAGAAGAAGTCTCGAGAGGAATTGCCCGCACTATTGGAGATCTCGTTGCTGTAGATTCGTCTACTAAGGTACGCTCCCGCATGATCCACGCTCGCTTGTGTGTCAATGCCAATTTGGAAACCGCCCTTCCTTCCTTTGTTAACCTGTTCAAGGATTCCATTCTCATCAAAAAGCAGCCCATTGTTTATGAAAACAAACCCGCTTTCTGCTCTGCATGCAATACCCAAGGGCATCTCATCAACCAATGTCCCCAAGCTCGAGTTCTGAAGCCTCCTTCGTGGGGCCCTCTTGGTAAAGGCGAGTTCAATGTTCCTAGTCGTGGCAGGGAAGTCCCAGTCCCGGAGGGGAAACCCCCATCGTCCCTTCAGAAGTCCAAGGTCTGAGCCAGGAGGGGCTTCTCACAGGCAAATCTCTGGATTCTGCTTCAAACCCTAGCGCCAACCTCGAACCATCCCCAGAAGCCCTCAAAGCCTCTGCTTCCAATTCAGAATCCTTAAACCCCATCCTCCAGGAAATTGAGAACTTCCTACCCCACCAGTCTTCGTCTGGGAAGTTCAGTCCAATCAACACCAGAAGCAAAGGGCAAACCATGGACTCTGGAGCCGAGAGAAAAAGAGGTCGACCTTCTACAGCTGAACAGCGTATCAGGGCAACGGAGGATGACCTAGCTAACGGCTCCCAGCGGACCCTGTTCCTAAACTCTGACGCATCCATATCCGATGATCCTAAAGTATCTAAACCCCCCTTCCAGCAGGCGAAGGGAGGCAAGAAACCTCTCAGATCTTCTAGATGAAAATCCTCTCCTGGAATGCGAGAGGGCTCAACAGTGCAGCCAAGCTTAGACTGGCTGCTAATATGCGTAAGGATATCAAACCCTCCATATTTATTATGCAAGAAACCAAATGTGACGAGAAGTCCTCCAGGAAAGCTGCCAGGTCCATCTGGTCTCAAGGTGAAGCTCTTCACAGCCCCGCTCATGGTTCCTGCGGTGGACTTATTTGCTTTTGGGACCCGTCCCAAGTGGAAGGTAGGCTCCTATCATCCTCCAGTAGAGTCATTAATATTCTCTTTCATTGCATCTCCAGTAATCAGTCTTGGATCCTGTCCAACCTGTACGCTCCTAATTCCCCTCTCGAGAGAACGGAATTTTGGAAGTCCATCTCACGGATGAGGGACTCTTTCAGCAATATCCCTTGGGTGGCTGCAGGGGATTTCAACAGCCCCCTGTATCCGACGGAGAAAAAGGGAGGGTTGGCTGCCACTCACCGTTCTACCGAGGATCTAAAGGATTTTGTGGACTCAAACGAGCTCATTGACATTCCTCTCAAAGGGACTCGCTATACGTGGAGCAACAGGAGGGTTGGAGGTAGCTTGATTCGGGTCAAATTGGATAGGTTCTGATCTCCCAGGAAGCTATTTCTCTCTTTGGTGTTGCTTCCCTTTCGGCCCTCCCCAAGATTGGTTCAGACCATAATCCCATTATCCTCCAGGTGGGCAAGTCTCCTGTGTTTCAAACCCCCTTTCGGTTTCAGGCTATGTGGCTCAAACACAAGGACTTCCGTGAGATGATGAGTCAGTGGTGGAGCCAGCATGTCCATGGATCTCCCATCTTCAGGATAACTCAGAAGCTCAAGTTCACCAAGGATAACTTGCGGAGGTGGAGCGAGAGAGGTGTTTGGCAACATTTTCAGCCAGAAGAAGCTTATTTATGACCAACTCCGAGCCATTGAGAGAAGGATCGAAGAAGGGGAATCCGGGGATGCCGTGAGGAAGGAGGAAGGGAAACTTCTTGCTGAATTCCACTCCATTCTTGCCAGTGAGGAATCCTTATGGAGGCAGAAATCCAGAGAACTATGGATCAAAGCGGGAGACTCCAATACCAGATTCTTCCATGCTACAACCATGAGACACAGAGGCTCCAATAAGATTAGTAAAATTCAATGCAGCGATGGTTCCAGCACTGAAGATATCAACGAGATCAGATCTGAGGCTGTCTCTTTCTTTCAAAACCTCCTAGGAACCTCCCCAGAAAGCTCTGCCTCTGCCAAGGCCGCCCTTCTGGAGAACATCCCCAGTCTGGTTTCTGGCGACTTCAATTCTTCCCTCCTCAAGCCCTTCTCCGACTCAAAAATTAAGGAGGTGGTCTTCTCCATGCAACCCGATAAAGCCCCCGGGCCGGACGGTTTTCCTCCCCGGTTCTACCAAGCTTGCTGGGACCTGGTAGGACCGGACGTCTGTGCTGCCATTCGTGATCTCCAATCTCACCCCATCCCCTGGGCTGTTAACTCCACCTTCATTGCTTTGATCCCCAAGTCCCCTGATTGCCGGTCTATGGCTGATTTCCGCCCCATTAGTCTCTGCAACGTTCTCTTCAAGATCCTCTCCAAAGCCATGGCATCCAGGATGAAGCCCATCCTCCCCATCATTATTGACCCCCACCAAGGAAGCTCGGTCAAAGGCAGAAACATTCTGGACGGAGTCATTTCCATTCATGAAACCCTCCATTCTGCGGTCCGGAACAAAAAAGCAGGTCTCTTTCTCAAGCTTGATATGACCAAAGCTTTTGATCGGGTTAGTTGGGAGTTTCTTCGGGACGTCCTCTTGAAGTTCGGCTTCCACCCCAGTTGGGTTCAGCTAATCCATAATTGCTTCTCCTCGGCACGGTTCTCGGTCTTTGGTCAATGGCTCCCCCGCTGGGTTTTTTCCCAGCGTTAGAGGACTCCGTCAAGGAGACCCTCTATCCCCTCTTTTGTTCATCATTTTGGCGAAATCCCTTGGCAGAACCCTTTCAATGGCCAGAGTGGCGGGGAAGATCTCTGGCATCCCTGTGACGTCCAACTCCACTCCCACTACTCACCAGCAATTTGTTGATGACACCATCCTTTCTACGTAGGCATCTGTCTTCCAGGCTAGGAACATCAAGCATATCCTCTCCCTCTATGAGAAAGCGGCTGGGCAGCAGGTGAACTTCTCCAAAAGCAAGCTATTTTTTGTTCACACCCCCCTGGACCGTCAGGGCAGGATTGGGCGGATCCTTGGGTGCTCTGCTGGAGCCCTCCCTTCCTCCTATCTGGGGCTCCCCTTTTTCTGGGGAAGACCTAAAGAGAGTATGTGGAACAATGTTGTTGAAAGATTCCAACGAAAGCTGGCAGCCTGGAAAGGTAAACTTCTTTCCCAAGCGGCAAAAGCAACCCTATCAAGTTCAACCCTCCAGAGCATCCCCATCTACTTCATGTCAGTGTTCCCTCTTCCCAAGTCAGTGTGCAAGCTCATTGAACGCATCCAGAAAAAGTTTCTATGGTCAGGATCCGAAGACAAAGCTAAGATTCCCCTGGTGGCTTGGGACACTGTCTGCAGAAGTAAGAAGCAAGGAGGGCTGGGCTTCAGAAAACTGTCAGACATGAACACAGCCTTGCTAGGCAAGCAGGCTTGGAGGATTATCTCGAAAGACCCTACGGAGTGGACCATGCTGGTGTGTAAGAAATATATGGGAAACCATTCCTTCCTTGATTCTGGCAACCACCCCAATGGATCTGCCTTACGGAAGGCTGTGACTCAGGCCAAAGCGCTCATCCAGAAAGGCCTCGGGATGGGTTACGGGGACGGTCAAAGCATTGATTTTTGGAGCGACGGATGGTTGTTGGATGAACCCCTAAGCGGCAGAGCGGACCTCGCCATGCTTCAAACGGTCCCGGACTCTCGGTTGGGAATGAAAGTTTCTGACTTCATAGTTTGGGAGGATGGTCATCCCTGTTGGAGGCTCCTCGCGGGCTCCTCTCCTGAGGTTGCTGCTCTCAACCTTTTACTCCAAGCAACTACCATTCCCACTGAGCAGAAAGTTGACAAGCCTGCCTGGGCTGGTTTCGACAAAGGGCTGTACACTGTTAAGTCTGCCTTCTCCCTCCTGAAGGACCACCCTGTCTCCCCTTCCCATATTGTTTGGAAGAAGAACCTCATTCCGAAAGTGGCCTTCTTCTCGTGGATTGCCTTCCAAAACAAACCCCTCACCACTGAGAACCTCATCAAAAGAGGCATTCCCCTTCCCAACAGATGTTACCTGTGCCTGTCCAGCTGGGAATCCACCGATCACTTGTTCCTCCACTGTGAGTTCACCTCGGCTGTGTTTGGGTTCACCCTGTCTACCTTCCAGATCCAATGGGCTCCTCCCAAGTCTTTGTGTGGTGCCTTCTACCAGTGGCCCCAACCCTTTGCTAATCTTAAGCTTCGTTTTCTCTGGGACATCTGCCTTCACCACCTGATCTGGCAAGTCTGGCTTGAGAGAAACTGCAGGATCTTTGGGACCTCTTCCCGAGATCCTCATTCGGTGGCCATCAGGGCTATGGCTTTCGCTTCCGAAAATGCTAATCTCATTCACTGTTCCAGCCCCTCTCCTCTGTCCCGGGAAGGGCGTATCCTCTCTTCTCTCAATATTTCTGTTTGTCCCCCCCTGGGGAACCCTCTGCCTCATCCCCGTATCCTTGCCAAGTGGAGCCCTCCCCCTTCGGGATGGATCAAGCTAAACTTTGACGGGGCTTCCAAAGGGAACCCAGGAGCAGCGGGGGCTGGTGGCGCGGTCAGGGACCATCGGGGCATGGTTATCCTCGCTTTCTCTGAAGATCTTGGGGTTCAGACCAACCATGTCGCGGAAGCCAGAGCCCTTTGGAGAGGTTTAGTCCTCATTTCGGAGGACCCCAGAGCTATCATCATTGAAGGTGACTCCATGAACATCATAAACTACTTGAACAAGGATAAGACCCCTGCCTGGAGGGTCCATAACACCATCGGAGAAATTCGAAGGATTCTCCGCAGCAAGACCTACAGATGCCAGCACATCTTCAGGGAAGGAAATTCTTTGGCTGACCTCCTAGCCAACAGAGGATCTTCCTCCGGCAGACTCACCACGTGGGATCTTGAAATCCCTCAAGATGTTGCTTGACGTGGCTGCGTCAGAATTCCAAAAAGGTCAATGAGTCTCGCCAGATCAGCGAGGTGGGACACGTCAAGCGTTCTTGGAAAGGGGGACATTACTTGGCGGTTGGGTTTCTTGCGGCATCCAATTACTTCCTGCGGTGAGTCATTCCCCGGCTTACCCGTCAGCACCCCTGACGTGGGCGGTAGTCCCAAGCTGGCTATCAGCTCTTTTTCTGCTCCTAACGCATTGCTAGGCATGACTTTCGTTCGTCTTCGGGACCGCGCGAGCCTATCTTCTTCCTATCCGACGGCTCCCCTCTTTTCGCCTGTTTCCCATGCATGCGACTTACGCGATCCGTCGTCCTTCCGACGCAAGCTCCCTATCTTTTTATTCCAGGGTGGTGATACGGGTGTTTTCTCCACTGCGTTCTCTTGCCTTCAGGCCCTCTTCTGCAGATCCCCTGCTCCTCCCATGGCTCCTCCCACGGCTGTTCCTTACATTGAGCCAGAACTCTCCTCCCTGTCTGAGGAGGAGAAAATCTTCATGAAAGCCCTTGGGCTAATCCCTTTCCTCAACAAGTTTCAGGGCCCGGATGATGAAATCACGTCCGATTTCATGAAGACTTGGCAAGATGGGGAGGTCCGGGTGAAAGGTGTCCACCTGAAGGTCACCTTCGATCTCTTGGTCGAGATTACTGGAATGTCGGGCACTGGGCGTTTCATCCGGCGGGACAAGCACAACTGGCAGGAGGAATTGGACCAGTTTCCGGACAAAGGGAAAAGCTTGGGCTGGGACAAGTCCTCCCTCTTCAGAGAGGAGCTGGAAGAACCGTGGAGCTGGGCTTTAAAGCCGTTGATGCAGTTCATTTGCTGCGACGATCCGGATAAGCCTCTTCGCAGCTACCACATCACTCTCGTGAACCACTTGCGGGCGTCCAAGAAGCTGTGCTTCCCGGACTTCCTCAACTACTCCCTCGGGTGTTCCATTGAGGCCGCTCGGAAGAACAAGGCCATGCCGCGGCACCGGGGGCTTATGGGCGTTATTTTCTGCCATTGTATCTCTAACAGGCCCCCCCCAGATTGTCCCTCCCCTCTCTTCCAACCCGCCTGCTTCCCCGGACGCAGACGCTCCCAAGGCCGAGTCTCCCACTCCTCCTGACCAGGCTACCCCCAGTCGCAGTCGCTGTCGCAGGCGGGCCAAGGCCACTCCTCCGAGTGGCAGATCCTCCAAGCGGCTCAAGAAAGCCAAGGCCAAAGTTGAGAACGAGCCCCCTCTCCACCTGAGCTCGGACTCTGAGTCGGTGCAGAAGAAGGAGCAACAGAAAATTCCCCTCAGCATGCTCATCGATCTGGCCATCGACGCTATGGGAAACATCTCCAGGGCTGCTGATTCGGCAATCCTCTGCCTCCGCAATCTCAAGGCGCATTTTGAAGGACCCTCTGGGATCCCGGAGAATCCTACTGCCAATTAAGGGTGTTGACGCTTCTTGGTCGGTTGGGTTTTTGAGCTAAGGCAGCTTCTCTTTTCTATGCTATGACAGTTTCTTTTTCTGTCTTTCTTTTTTCTGTCTTTCTGTTCAGGTCTGAGGCTCGCTTTGAGACCTCAACCTCGCGGCTGTAATGGGTTCACCCCATTTTTGTAATAAGGTTTTTGGGATCCTCTAGAAAAACCCACTTTTGTATATAAATGTTACTTATTAAAAAAAAAAAAAAAAAGTTTCTTAATGATAAACTTCTTCAAGATGTTCCTTTAGTTAAAACAATGAAGACAATAGGAAACTGATAGAGCCTGTTACTCTAGTAGAAGTTTATTTCTCTTTTAATAAGGATAAATTTCCTGGTCCAAATGGGCTCTCTACAACTTTTTATCGACATAATTGGGATATATTGAAGGATTATTTATTGGTGGCAGTGGAACAGTCTAGGGTAAAAAAATACATTGCTTATAAAATAAATGCAACGTATCTCACCCTAATTCCAAAAAAGAAGGATGCTAAATTATTTGATTCTTTTAGACCCATAAGCCTATGTAATATAGAATATAAAACTATTTCCAAAGTTATGGTGAATATATTAAGTTCATTGTTGGATAAAATAATTTCAGAAGAGCAAGGAGGTTTTATAAAAGGGAGACAAATTCTAGATGGGATCATAGTATCTCATGAAGTTATACATTCAGCAATTTCAAGAAAATAGAAAGATATGATCTTAAAACTTGATGTGAGTAAAGCCTATGATAGGGTTAAATGGGATTTTCTTTTTGTAGTTTTATATAAATTTGGTTTTGGGAAGAAATGGGTTAGATGGATTAAAGCTTGTGTATCTATAATTTCTTATTCAATGTTGGTCAATGGGTTAGTGATAGAATATTTTAAAGCCAAGAGAGGCCTTAGACAAGGAGATTCTCTATATCCTTATTTGTTCATTATTATGGTAGAAATTTTGAGTAGGAACCTAAAGAAGTATTATAAATATGGTATTATAAGTGGACTTAAGGTTAGTAATAACATCGATAACATCACCCATCAATAATTTGTAGATGATACAACTCTTTTTGGAAGGGCAAGGATAAATGAGGCAAGATATTTGAATAACTTTTTAAAAGAGTACAAAAGAGATTCAAGGCAAAAAATTAATAGGACTAAATCCAAAATCTACTTCCTTAACACTTGCTAATATCAAAGCAATAATTTGTAGTTTGCTTCAAATGGAGGAGGTAAATTTTCCAATAACTTATCTAGGGATGTCTTTATTTGAGGGGAAAATGAGAATAGATTTATGGAATCTAGTTATTAGTAAAGTTCAAAATAAACTTCCAGCTTGAAAAGGTAGTTGATTCTCATTAGCAGGAAGAGTGCAGTTAATTAAGTCAGTCTTACAAGCCACTCCAACATATTATATGTCATTGTATTCTATGCCAAAATTAGTTGAAAAAACTTTGATCTTTATTATGTGATCCTTTTAATGTTAGGTTTATATGATAAAATGAAATTTCCTTTGGTGAAATGGAGCAAGTTGTGTGATGAAAAAACTAGGGGAGGTCTTGGTTTAAGAGCTCTTACAAATGCAGACTTAGCTCTTAGGGGAAAACTTATCTGGAGATTATACAAAGAGAGTCAAAGACAATGGGCACAAATTCTTCTAAGTATGTTGATCCCAACGACCCAAGTTGAATATTTACTACATTCTCTCTTCCAAATGGTTATGCTCTTTGGAATGGTTTAAAAAAATTATTCATATTATGATTAAAGGTTTAATATGGGTCGTGGGAACTAGAGAAAATATTTCTATTTGGATGGATACTTGATGTGATAAAAAACCACTCAATTTAGATCTAGTTTTGAAACCTTGGATGAGATTGCTTCAAGACAAATATGGTGATAGGGTTTCAAACATTTTGTACAAGGATCAAGAAGGAAGATACAAATGAAAAGAATATTTTTTTACAAGTATACAAGACATTGATGCTAGGAGGCAATTGAGTAGAAACATAACAACTGTGATTATTTTGAGGGGTACCAAGGATAAATTAATTTGGGAGTTGAATAGCTTTGGAGAATACACAACAAGAAGTGGATATATTGTTCAACACCAACATATTAATAATGTCACCTGAATATGGAGAGATATTTGGGATAGCCCAAGCATTCCTAAAGTCAAAATGTTTGTTTGGATAGTAGTTCATAGAATAATTTTATCCTGGGATAACATTATGACAAGGGGTTTTCATGATCCCTCTTAGTGTGTTTTCTATAATAAGGAGGAGGAGAGTATTGACCATCTCTTGGGACATTGCTAAATAGATTGGAATATATGGAAATGTATTATTAATATGTTTGGTAAATGCATGGTGATGAATAGCAGAATTGAAGATTGGTTAAAGCAATGATAGAGTGCTTATAAAAGTGAGGCTTTACAGACAATATGGGATATATCAAAAGATACAATACTTTGGACTATATGGCTAGAAAGAAATAGAAGAATATTTAAAGGAAAGGAAAGCAATTTAGAGGTAATGAAAAATAAGATATGTTTAGCCATAGAGGAGTCTAAATCAACCCTATCAACTCAACCAATACCTAAGTTGGAAATAGAGAGTCTTGATAGATGGAGTCAAGTCATTAAATGGAATTATGATGTTGGATACAAGAGAAGAAAAAATAAGGTAAATAATATAAAGTGGAAATCACCATATTTGGAGTGGGTTAAGTTGAATTTTAATGGAGTATCTAAAGGAAATATAGGACCAATAGGAGGAGGAGTAATAATTAGAAATAATAGAAATATTTTGTCTCATTATGCTTTCAATTGTGGATTTAAGATAAATAATGAAGTTGAATCTTGGGCATCTTTAGAAGGGTTAAAAATATGTAAATAAATGAAATGGAATAGAGTATGGATAGAAGGTGATTCTATCATAGTAATAAATGCAATTTAATGAAAATTAAAGGCTCCATGGAACTTACAAGATAATATTGTGGAAATTCAAAATCTTGCTAAAGAGTTTGAAGAAATCAGGTTTATACATATATTAATGGAAGGAAAAAAATATTCATATAATCTAGCCAATAAAGGGATTTTGATTGAGGATCGTGAAGTTAACATCTCCTTTCCTTGGTTGGAGGAAGTAGAAAGTTTAGTTGAAGCTGACAAAATATATTGATTGCCTAAATCAATTAATGATTAAGATTTACTTTAATGTTTTACATTGGTAATATATGTTTTAATTTGTAACAATAATGTGTGTTCATTTATACTATTTGTTATAATTTTTGTGGTTGCACTTGTGTTTTAGGAAGGAAAATAACAATCCAAATTTGGTAAAGAAAACTATGATAGTATGATGTTTTACAAATGTTACTCTACTAAGATGCAAGGCATAGATAGTAGAGATGAATTTTTGACATTATGAAGGCTGCTATAGTAAAATGTCAAGAAAGATGCTAAATTCTGGATTAATTGTATTCATATAGAGATTTGAAAATATCCAAAAAATAAAAATCAAGAATTCAAACATTTTATGTAAAATGATGTAGGTTTCTAGCTATAACATCTCAATTGAGATGAGACGTGTATATATTTATAAAATATCAAGCTCTAAACAAGAGAGATGTAATTTTTTAAGGGTGGGGGACCTGAGTACAAATCCTTATTATCAAGCAAAAAAAAGGTGAATAACTCATTTAAATGATCCAAATTAGTCTTGTTCCCATTACCATTGAAGGTAAGTGTTGTGGAAAATTTTTATATCCTTAAAATATTGGTTGTCACACTACCAAAACTTCCTAATCACAACAATATATGAGCTCTCGTAAACTCACCTCTTCAACCTGAAACACTAAATCCTTAAGAACGCAGGTTGCATCTAGACACCCCACAATGAGGCTAATTGATAATGAATTTTAGTCTTGTTAAGCTCTACCATATCTAATGAATTATAATGGGTTTTTATGATGACCAAGAAAACATAGAATTTATAGCTCCAGTTTCAAGAATGTAGACCGGTGCCTTGTCTATTGGGTGACTATAGGAAAACTTAACCAATTTTATGAAACAATGAGAAAAGAAGGAAAGAACTGACATACCCACATTCATTCAAATAACATAATCAACATAGGTATTAAATCAGTGAAAAAATTATATTTGTAGATTTAAATAATGTAATATACAGACAAGTGACACACACATTGCACCAAAATATGCCAAAGAGCAGAAGTCAGAATTTGTATTATGTTCAACATCTGATGATTACAATGATAAAGCCTGGTAGTGTGCCTAGTTCTCCCAAATAACAAAACACAATATTCACCCCATTCAAATTTTTTAATAGGGGAACATAGTCTATTTTCCTAATTATAGTGATATATAGAATTTGAATCCTCAAGAATCTCCCTGGAAATGATCTTAGGTGAGCTCCTCAACTCTCGGTAATACATGTACAAAGGTGAGAAGAATGGGGAGATGGAGAACAAAGATAACATAGGAAAAGTAAACCTAGACCAAATACTCAAAATACATCTTGTACAATTTGGCTATTTTGAGTCTTGATCCTCAATTCTAACTTGAAAGGCCTCTATTATAGTTTGGATTCTAGAAATTCTGTTTTGAATGCTTGGTTTATATGCAGACACTTGGCATCCTCTCTACCACTAATTTTTGTGAATGTATTACAACAAAAACTAGGTTGTCATAGGCTATCTTCGAATGAGAGAATCATCTCTAAGAAGCTTTAGGGTAGTTGAATCACCATGTTCCATATGATCTATCATGCACTGGCTAATTAGGTTTCAGTCTAGGTTCAATGAATATGATTTTTCTCAATAGTTCAACTTCCTTTCTTGATTGTTCGACTTCCTTGTTTGCCCCCTATTTCGATCACCTGCAAACATAGAAGAAAAATCCAACTTAAGACTTTGGTGATGAAAGAAAATAAAAAATTGGTATTAATACTATTAATATTGATGTTTTTAGATTTATTGAATGTATGCCTAAGGTTTAACATTAGCCTTTTATTTTAATTTTTAATTTTTATTATTTTCTAATGTTTTGGATTTTAATTTTAATTATTAAATTTTAGGGCTTCTAATATTAAATTTGGATGATTAAAAGGCTTCATCATTTAATATAAAATCATGCTAAAAGCATTTCTATCATTTAGACTTCAAAAAAAAACCCTTTTTAAATCTATCGGCAATGCATAATCCTTATATCTCATGTAAATCCCTTATCGTTGATTGGAAGCACAACAAATTTGTCCCATCGGTGATGGATTCTCATTAGTATTAAAATCATGCCAAAATTATTAGTAAAGACACCCTTGTCGGTGATCAAAATCACTGTTGGAGATACAATCAGTGATGGTTCCCTTCCATTAGCAATAAAATCTTATTGGATGTAGGCAATACAAATTTTTTGGTTTTGATACATGAGTGATGCAATTTTATTGGAGCAGGAACATGAGCCATAAAATATTATTGGCCAGATTAATTATTATTTTGCTCAAGACTTTAATATTAATATCTTCATGATATCCTTTTAATTAAAATACCCTAAGTATTTAGACTGATTAAATCATTTTCTATGGCTTTATTTAAAGTGCTCAATATTAGGGTTAATTAATTATTGCATCCACTCATAAAAACCCTTGTCATTGAAGGATTATGTCTATCATTGATGCAATTGATGATGGATTTTTTAGATGAAGGCTACTAAAAATACATTGTCATTGATGTGAGACCATTGTCATTGATTGCATTGCCAATGGGCTTTTTGAAGAGTGATTAAGGCTGCCAAAAATACACTATCACTGATGTGAGACCATTTTCATTGATTGTATTATCGATGGGCTTTCTTGAAGAGCAATGAAGGCTTCCAAAAATCCTTATCGTTGATGTAAAATTATTTTCATTGATGGGATCGATGACAAGCTTTCCCAAAGATCGATTGTTAATTTTTCCTCAAGCCAAGAATTTATAAGGTCACTAATTGAAATATTCTTCACTAATTGTAAGAGCAATGGCTTTGGTCTATCAATGACAAGCTTTCCCGAGATCTGAGTCTGCAGACTTTGGCACCAAATTAAAAATGGATTATTTTGCATAGAAAAATGAGAGGTTATTATAGATATCATAGCACTTTCTATACTCATCCAAGGACTGATTTTAGGCTTGGTTAATGGAGACCAAATCTGACCGGGAGCTCTCAGTCATCCCGAAGTGCCAAAAATAGGGTAAAATTCAAAGTGCTCAGAATCTTACAAAAATTTCCAAGAATCTAAATGGACCAAATGGGTACTCAAATCCATTGAGATCATCCAAAAATTCATCATGGTTCATGAGATACATCATTATAAATTTCACATGATGCTACTATAAATTGCTATTTCTGGAAACACTTGATAGTTAAAATTCTGAAAATTTAGTGCCACTATGAAGATGAGATTAAGCTCTTTTTGCAAGTTTTTGAATCAGCCCAAACAGAGTTTTCTAGCTCGAGTTATGGCCATATCAATTTCACATCAAAATGTAGGGCAAAAGTGACGAGATTGGAATACCCTAAAATGAATTTTAATTATTTAGACCTTTAATAAAACCTTAGGACTTGAATTTTCTGAAGTAATCCAGCCAAAATAATGCATATTATATGCCAGTATTCAAAGATATTGAATTTAAATGAATGTAGCTAAAGCCCAGTCTTCAAGAATGCAAAATGCCAACAATTTTGAAACCTCAATGTAATTAGAAATATTTAAATAGTCTTGATGCAAGCCAAAAATTTAGATTAAACCCAAAACTTTAATTCTCTGGAATCATAAAAAATTTAGCCTTGCACCCTAAGTTCACCTAGACATTAATTGTGATAAATTTTCAAAAAAATTGGGGTGAAAACTAAGTTGTAACTATGGGGTACAACATAGGCTCTGACTAGGACAGGTAGTATGAATGGCACATGAATGCTTCTGAGAACTCCAGAATCTTTGGTTGACAATCAAGAGACCACAAAAATTTAGACTAAAAATCAAAAAGGAAAACAAAATTAAACAAAGAGAAAATACTAAAGGATTGACCTTGGTTTTGATCAGTAAAATTTGATGATCCAATTTAAAAATAGATGAAATTTGACTTATGGAGCAACAAATCTATCGACAATGTCTTAAGATGGAGTTGAGGCAAATTTATTTGGAAGTTGTTGTGTCATCATGCCTTGACTTGTGTGTATTTTGTGCATTCATTCTTATTCCTTGATCAGTTAGAATTTTATCATATTGGTAGGAGTTGAGCCTATTAAGTATTTCACTCTGAATGATATTCACTTTTGCATTGCTCCACTACCAGCCAGGCATCTATAGCCCCGATGGATATGACCTCGATTTCCCTTGGACCTTGCTCTACTACCATCCAAGCATCTATAGCCTCGATAGAGGTTATCCAGATACCCCAAGCACACAGTTGCTTTGCATTATTTATGTTTTTTATATATTTGAGAGAATGATCTTCACCTTTGCATTGCTCCACTGCTAGCTAGGCATCTATAGCCCCAATGGATATGACCTCGATTTCCTCTAGACCTACTCTACTACCAACCAGGCATCTATAGCCCCAATAGAGGTTATCCAGATAGAATCATGATGAATTACAAAGCACATGCTGGGTTAGAAATCTATAAGGCTAAAAATAAGAGTGTATATGTTTTTGGCTCAAAGCATCTTGTCAATGATGACTTCATTCTTCATGACCCTGAAATAACCTTAAAATTTGTGGAAGATGTGAAGCTTTAGAATAACACACAATACCTTCCACCTAATTTTTTGTAGCTCTAGACTTGTGCTATAATTACCTAAAACCTGGCCCATAAGATCTTAGTGTCATCTGTCCTTACTCTAGATCCTCTTTCTTTGACTAATTAGAACAAGTCTATTAAAACTATGGTGCAAAACAAAAACCTTTTAAGGAGACAAAAACATAGCCACGACTGGACACAGATGGTGATGAGGCAAAAATAAAGTATCATGAAAACCGAGAGGAGGTCAATGCTCCTATTTTGCAAAAATAACTTTATAACCTCAGGATATAGAGTGAGTTCAAATTCCTTTCATTTTTATCTAAATATCCCAGGATACACTCTCAAATATTGATGATTCCAAAGATGAACAAATCATAATTGAGCTTAATGCATATTTTTTATCTTTGCTCTATTCATAATGTCTATTCTGTTGGACTGACCAATTATTGTGGGGATCCTAATGATGGGCTGGGAATTGGGAATTTTACTTTAAAATGAGGTAACAGATGTGGTATTACCGAGGACTATAGCTTTATTAATGAATATGATGGAGAAGTCAGCAAAAGAACCAACATCATTTTCCAAACTAATGAGGATTGTGAATTTATCAATTTTATCTAATTTGACCAGTTTTAATCTAACTGATTTCACACTTACAACAGAAATAGGGAAACATTTATTTACAGAAGAAAGACTCAAAATATTGACTATGATGTTATATGATGCTCTATTATCAGGCAGGTGATTATGGATAGAGTATTCATTTATTGATTCTAACATATATCTTTGGAAGACATGGAGGAGCTTTGTTTCTAACTGATCAATAAGCTTAAAAGATCTAGGAAATTCATCTTCCTTTTGTGCTATGATTCTCTGACCAGTATATTTTTTAGACTTAACTATACTTTTAGGCTTGTGATTAGTCAGTTCTATCTTAGGGTCTTCCTCTACATTGGGCTTCACAAGGAGAACTTCATCTTTGGATAAATCATCCTTAGTTATTGGCCTTTCATCTACTTTTTCATCTTCAACTTGTACAATTTTGTTGGACAATGCTTCTTCCTCTGAATGTTGTTCTGGAATTTCTAATATATCGAAATCATAGATTTGAAGGCTTTTTGGAGCTTCTGTTGTTATAGATTGATCTTGTTGGATTTCATTAGAACTATCATCAGAAGCTTGATTGTGATGTTCTTATTTGGGAAATAAAGTTCTTTCCTCATCACTGATAAGATAGACGTTGATATCTTTTTCATCCCATGGCTTATGATCAATCCATTCTGTTTGGCGGTTCTATTTCTCATTAGACTTAAAAAGACCCTCATATTTAGACTCATCATTACTAGTTGTTGCCCCTTTATCAATTTATTCTTCTTTAGTCTACACTTTTTTATTGGATAGTGTCTTTGCATCTAAGTTTTATATTTCTTGTGTATTGAAATCATTGGTTAGAAGGCTTTTTAAACTTCTACTATTATAGACTAATCTTGTTTGATTTCATCAAATCTATTATCATGAGCTTGATGATGATTTTCTTCCCTAAGAAATAAATTTCTTTATTCATGATTGGCAAGATAAACATTGATATCTTCTTTAGACTTAATTATATTTTCAGACTTGTGATCAATCAAATTGGTTTTATAGTGTTCTTCTACACCAAATTATTCAATAATAACCTTATTCTTTGATTCATCATTCTCAGTTGTTGATATTTTATCAACTTTTTATTCCTCAACCTACATTATTTTTTTTGGACTATACCCCTTCTTCTAAATGTTGTTCTCTCATCTCCTCCATATTAGGAACATTCATCTCATCCATTGTACTCTCATAGTCCCTGGCATGGATTTCTTGAAAAAGATCCATTGTTGCTATAAGTGGTTCCCATTTGACTTCATCAAGTATGACATTAGAGGTTTCAGGATGATGTTGCTCTCTTTTGGATATTAAAGTTCTCTGTTCTTGATAGACCTCAATATATCCTTTAGATTTAGGGTGTTTATCCTTGTAATATAAATTGGTCCTGACTTCTTTACTAGGTTGTTCCTTGAGGTTCAGGTTGGGATGTGAAGCTAAATAGATGGCACAACTAGAAGTCTTATGAGGTGAATTACAAGTAGGTAAATAGAAAGAGAATTTACTACCGATCATATTCCTTTCTACATGAACAACCTTATTCATGCACTCATCAATAGTGTTTACTTGCTCTTTCCCTAGTTCATAATTGAATTCTGTAGAGAAAGCATTCTTATAAAAGCAAATGGATTGTTGATCATTAAGAGCTAACTTATCAAAAAATTTATTTTTAACCTTGATGAATATTTTTTTGAAGTCATTAACCGATTCATTTTTCTCTTTTTTATTGTAGCCAATTCAGTTATGAGTGAACATATATTTCTCTCCTTACCATACCTTTCTAAAAAGACTTCTTCCATTTCCTGGAAATCCAATATGCAATGTGGGGGAAGACTATTGAACCAATATAAAGCATATTTCTCTAGGGTCTACCAAAATAGCCTAAGAGCCACATCTTCTTCTTTGACTTCCAATTTATCTAAGGTATACAGAAATCTTTCGATATGTTCTTCTCTAGTGACAACATTGTTACCTAGGAATTTAGGCAAGTATTTAGGGGCTTTAATGGGTAACCGATGAAGGTGAGGAGGTAGCTAAAAAGGCCTATACCTATTGGCTCTCTAGGTCTAAAGGTATTGATTATTCTGGTTATTCATCATGATCATAGGGGTGATGATAGAAGATACGCTTATGATCAATTGAAATATTCTTATCAGAACAAATCAATATGCTAGAACCACTATTTAAAGGAACATCACTTGTTAACAAAATCTTACCACTATGATACGATCCAATTCTGTAAACTAGGATTTTTTGTTTTGGATAAATACCTCTGGGTTCTTCAATTATTGAAAGATTTTCTTACCACTCCCTCTCGTATGCACCTAGTTAGATTCTTCTTTATTCTATATTTTGGGTTCATTTAGAGTCTCCAACACTTGGGTGCAATAGAATCTCATTCAGGCCAAGATTGCTCAGCTTTTAAATTCTCTCAATCTCTCAGATGTGCATAAAGGTATCCATAGCATCAAAAACTATGGTGTAATATGATATGCCAATATTAATAGCTAGTAATAAAATACGTCGTAGGGGAGATAGACTATGAAAATACATAGACAATAAAACAGCCTATCCCCAACAACGATGCTAGAAACTATTGTGGAAAATTTTGATATCCTTAAAATATTGGTTGTCACGCTACCAAAACTTCCTAATCACAACAATATGTGAGCTCTAGTAAACTCACCTCTTTAACCTAAAACACTAAATCCTTAAGAACGTAGGTTGGGTTTGGACACCCCACAATGAGCCTAATTGATAATGAATTTTAGTCTTGCTAAGCTCTACCATATCTAATGAATTATAATGGATTTTTATTATGACCAAGCAAACATAGCATTTATAGCTTTAGTTTCAAGAATGCAGACCGGTGCCTTGTCTATTGGGTGATTGTAGCAAAACTTAACCAATTTTATGAAACAGTGAGAAAAAGAAGGAAAGAACTAACATACCCACATTCATTTGAATAATGTAATCAACATAGGTATTAAATTAGTGAAATAAACACTATCTATAGATTCAAATAATGTAATATACAGACAAGTGACACACACACATTGCACCAAAATATGCCAAAGAGTAGAAGTTAAAATTTGTATTATGTTCAACATCTGATGATTACAATGATAGAGTCCTGGTAGTGTGCCTAGGTCTCCCAAAGAACACAACACAATATTCACCTCGTTCGAATGTCATAATATGGGAACACAATCTATTGTCCTAATTGTAGTGACATATAGACTCTGGCTCCTCAAGCAACTCCTAGGAAATGATCTCAAGTGAGCTACTCAACTCTCGGTAGTACTTGTACAAAGGTGAGAAGAATGGGTAGATGGAGAACAAAGAAAACATAGGAAAAATATAGTCAACCTAGACCAAACACTCTAAATGCCCCTTGTAGAATTTTTCTATTTTTATGTCTGATCCTCAATTATGACTTGAAAGGCCTTTATTATATTTTAGATTCTAAAAATTCTATTTTGAATGCTTGGTTCATATGCAGAAACTTGGCATCCTCTCTGCCACTAATTTCTGTGAATGTATTATAGCAAAAATTGGACTATCATAAGTTGTCTTCAAAAAAGAGAATCATCTCTGGGAAGCTTTGGGTTAGTTGAATCGCCACATTTCGTCTGATCTATCATGCATTGGCTGGTCAAGTTGCAGTCCAGGTTCAATAAAAATGATTTTTCTCGATAGTTCGGCTTAGTTCGGCTTCCTTTCTTGGCTTCTCAACTTCCTTGTTTGCTCTCAATGTTAGTCTCACAATGACACTGAGAGGGGGGTGAATCAGTGTAGCTCTTAAAAACTTAAATCTTCAATTCTTAATGCCGAAACAATGAAAGCTTAAAACCCAATAAAGCAAATATACCAAAAGAGCATCACACAACACAAGATGTACCGAGGTTCACCAGTTTTGGCTACACTCTCAAATTGGTTGTTTGGACTCCCATCCAAATCTAGCCTTTGCAAAATACCAATTTTACAATCAATTTACCAACACCCACTGGAAGGAGCACCAACCCCTGATTTATCTACACCAATAGAAAGGAGCACCAACCCTTGATTTATCTGCACCAATAGAAAGGAGCACCAACCCCTGATTTATCTACACCAATAGAAAGGAGCACCAACCCCTGATTTATCTGCACCAATAGAAAGGAGCACCAACCCCTGATTTATCTACACCAATAGAAAGGAGCACCAACCCCTGATTTACCAGCACCAACTGGAAGGAGCACCAACCCCTGATGCCAAGCACCAACTTGGACTTCTGTTCTAAAACTAGAAGATTGACATAAAGATGCCTTCACTTTTACAAGACCCTGACTGGTCTATTGCTTTCTCAACATCGCCCACTCTTCACACAACACACACCCTGCTCGCTCGCCTCTCGCGTGCCTCTTGCTCTCCTCTTGCTCTCTTCGCAAGATTAAATCCACCTCACTTTAATCCCGAGCACTTTCACTCTTTTTCAGTAGCCCTTTAATTCTCCATGCAGACCTCCTTTTATAACAAAGTTTTGACTCTATTTTTAACTTCCATATTTTCGCATGCAACCCGTAACTGGCCCTGTAACTATCGTTCTAACTTCAGTTCACTGTTCTTATTTTAGCTACATGATTTTTCTCTATAACTGCACCTGTAATTATCGTACTGACTTCAGTTACCTCTTCTTATTTTAGCTGCATGATTTTCTTCTGCAATGGCCCCTGTAACTATCGTATAACTTCAGTTAACTATCACATATCTTATTTCAGCTGGGTTCTCTTCTTAGCTCACGCCAAAGCGACCTGTCATGAAATCGTGACACTTCTACCTCTTTGTCCTCTTCTCGGATATCACGGAAAAACAAATGTATGCGATAATCATGACACTTTCGCCTCCTTGCCTACTTTATTGGTTTGTACCGTGAAAACACAACATGTCACGATATCGCGACACTTTCACCTCCTTGCTTCTTTTCTTGGCTTGTACCCATGAAAACACAACATGTCACGATATCGTGACACTTTCACCTCCGTACTCTTCCTCTTTACTTTTGTCGCGATATCGTGACACTTCAGCCTTCTTACTTTCTCTCTCCTCCTTTAGTCGTAAAAATGCGACATGTCACGATATCGCGACACTTTTCCTTCTCTGCCTTCCTGCTCTTTTCGAGTTGCAAAAATGTGACATGTCACGATATCGCGACACTTTTTCTTTCTCTTCCTTCCTGCCCTTTTCGAGTCGTGAAAATGTGACATGTCACGATATCGTGACACTTTTCCTTCTTGCTCTCTCTCTTCGCTTTGGACCACGAAAATGCTACATGTCACGATATCGTGACACTTTTTCTTCCTTGCATTTTCTCTTCGCTTTGGACCGTGAAAATGCAACATGTCATGATATCGCGACACTTTTTTCTCTCTCCTCTTTCTCTTTGCTTTGGCCCGCGAAAATGCAACATGTCACGAAATCACGACACTTTTTCTCTCTCCTCTCTCTCTTCCAATATGTCACGAAATCATGACACTTTTTCCTTGCCTCTCTCTCTTCCAATATGTCATGAAATCATGACACTTTTTCTTGTTGCCTCTCTCTCTTCCAATATGTCGTGAAATCGTGACACTTTTTCTACTTGCCTTTCTCTTCGAATATGTCATGAAATCATGACACTTTTTCTTCTTGCACTTTCTCTTCGAACATGTCGTGAAATCGCGACAGTTTTTCTTACTTGCACTTTCTCTTCGAACATGTCACGAAATCGTGATAGTTTTTCCTGCTTGCGCTTTCTTTTCGAACATGTCATGAAATCGTGATAGTTTTCTTTCTTCTCAACATGTCGCGATATCATGACAGTTTTTCTTTCTTGCTCAACATGTCACGATATCGTGACATTTTTCTTTTCTCAACATGTCGCGATATCGCGATTTTTCTTCCTTGCTCAACATGTCACGATATCATGACAGTTTTCTTCCTTGTGATTTTCTTTTGATTTTTAGCATATGGGCCACTTTGATCTTTTGGAAAATCACTGTACATACTCTAAAGAACCTCTTAACTCCTATCCACTGCATCAACCGATCTGTCTGACTATGTTGACAACAATGACAATACTGTTGCTGCACCTTGCTCAACAATCTCCCCCTTTGGAATTGTTGGCAACACACGTGCAATTTCCTATAATTCTTCTCCCCCTTTGACAATAATACCAAAGGGCTACTGCAGACTCCCCCTGAGTCCATGCACAACATTCTCAGGCACAAATTATTACAGTTAGCAAAAATTACAAACATGAGCAAAAAGATAAACAAATTGACCACTCCCAATTTATTGCGAAGGTACTCAATGACTTCCTTGGGCAACGGTTTTGAGAAGATATCCGCTACTTGCTCTATTGTTGGAATGAAATCCAACTTAACCTCACCTTCCGCAACTTTCTCCTACGTACAGCATGTTGTCGCTGCAATATATTCTCCCTCTACTGTGGATAAGGAGACTGACTCTTGTTTCTTACTGTTCCACGTGACCAACCTGTCTCCAAGATAGAGTGCACCTCTACTGGTACTCTTTCTATCATCTACACATCCTTGCTCAACTTGCAACCTGTCGTCATGGGAGTGCTAATTGGCTTACACTCCTCCATTGTGAACTTTTTAGCATCTCTTTCACTAAACCAAATTATCAGAACTGTTATAATCCATAACTTTGAACAATGGCAGTAAGAACCATCAAAAGTATAACACTGACATATAGCAATACTACCAATGGTGACAACTCTCAATTTAATCACCACCCTTCATGGTACCTCCACAAACAACTACATGAACTGAAACACATTTTGACAACTATACGACAACTCCCCTTGCCTACTTGCCTTTCATCCTCAGATAACCAAACAAACACATAGGAGCAAAAATAACCTTTAAGATTGCTCCCCCTGAGGATGTGCTACCTGGAGTTGCTTAGTGCAATAGAGGAGTAATCTCCTTCAGTCCAAGGAGACACGATTTCCTCTCTTCTTTCTTTCTCCAATATTTCTTGAACTTGGGCTTGAGTTTTTCAACTGCATCCCTATTTTGAACCTTTTCGTGAACTTGAACATTTCTCTTGGGTGGTTGTCTCTTGTGCATCCTTGATGGATGATTATTTTCCTTTCTTTGATGCACATGATTTCTTCCCTGTCTATGTTGCATTCTTTGTGTCTGATGAAATCTACTGTCTTGCCTTAGATTAGATACAAAAGTTCTTGGACAAAACCTTGCTATGTGCCCATGACCATTACATTTAAAACATTGCACATGGTGTTCAACAGATGTATTTCTACCAGCATAACTCTTTGATCTATTATTCAATCCACAATACATTGCCTTGTGACCATAATGGTTGCATCTAAAACAATAGCCATTACAAGCATTATTATGAATAAAGTGAGAGTGATAGAACCTCTTTTGTTGTGGTTGCTTTTCTGTAGATCTCCTTTGAGATTTTCTTCCTTTTGAAGTTTCAGCTTCAAACTTTTCTTGCTTTGATCCTTCAACAATGGACTTCTTCTTCTCTACAGATTTAGAAGATGAAGGTTGTTCAGCTTCATATCCAAGACCAAGCTTACACATGGGGCTTCTTTGATGCCTTATCATTTTATCTAGCAACTCTGTGCTCTTCTCAAATTTGAGATTTGTATTGGCCTCTTCTAGTTGTTTCCTCAATAAAACAATCTCCTCTTCTTGTTTGCCGCAAACATCGCTTTTATCATCCAGGTGTGACTTCAAGGCTTCTTCTATTTTCTTGGCTTTATGAATTTGCAAGAAGAGATCTTCAATATTATCCCCATATTCTTCCAACTTCTTGGACAGTCTTTTGTTCTTTTTCCTTTCTATACCCAACTCTTCAAGTGCAGCGATCAACTCACCTTCTAGATATACTTCACCCTCAAGGTTTTCATCACATACTTTAGAATTCACTCCTATCTTTTCTATTTTTTCTTCTTTGAGTGCCATGAAAAGAGCTTCACCTGTTTCTTCTTCAGAATCCTCACCGGAGCTGTCTTCTGATGAACTGACATTCTTGGAGATGAAACTTTTCTTCCTAAAGTTGTCGTTTCTGAAATTTGGTTTTTTCTTCCAGTCACTTCTTTCTTGGTGCGATCCTTCATCACTTTCATCCTTCTCATTAAGTGGACATTTAGCTGCAACATGCCCAATGCCTCCACAGTTGAAACACTTAAATGGTAGCTTTCCTCTGTATTTTCCTTTTCCCCTTATTAGTTTTCGAACAAAGTTTGCTTCCGTTTCATCTGATGTCTCTTCTTCCTCGGATTCTTGTTTTGCTTTTATATTTTTATGTGCTTTAAAAGCAGCTTCTCTGTCTATGGGTTTAGTTTTTCCTATTCTCATCTCATATGCAGTCAAAGAACCATGCATCTCATCCATACTAAAAGTATTTAGATCTTTAGCTTCTTCTATTGCTAAAACTTTAGAATCAAATCTTTGGGGAAGAGATCTTAGTACCTTTTTCACGATGACAACATCTTCCATTTCCTCGCCGAGTCCTCTAATCGCATTAATGATTCCATTAAATCTCAGCATGTATGCCTCTATGTTCTCATCGTCATTCATCTTTAATGCTTCGAACTGAGCTCGATGCGTTTGTAACTTGGCCTCCTTGATCTTATCATCTCCTTCATGAATGCTCCTCAGTTTGTCCCATATTTCTTTTGCCATTTTACAACTCATAATTTTTACTAGTTCATTGTCCATTAATCCGCACATGATAGCATTCTTTGCTTTTGAGTTATTCTCAAACAATTTCTTATCGACAACATCGGTTGGAGAAGTGGTGGGTATTGTGTATCCACTATCTACCGAATCCCAAATGTCGTATCCCAAAGCACAAAGATATGTCCGCATCCTGAGTCTCCAAAATGTGTAATTAGTTCCATCCAACAATGGTGCTTTGTTTGATGAGAAGCCTTCACCACCTGCCATTGTGTCACTTCCAAGATCACCTTAGCTGATTAAGCTTGTTCAGAAACTTGGCTCTGATACCAATTGTTAGTCTCACAATGACACTGAGAGGGGGGTGAATCAGTGTAGCTCTTAAAAACTTAAATCTTCAATTCTTAATGCCGAAACAATGAAAGCTTAAAACCCAATAAAGCAAATATACCAAAAGAGCATCACACAACACAAGATGTACCGAGGTTCACCAGTTTTGGCTACTCCTTAAAAATTGACTATTTGGACTCCCATCCAAATCTAGCCTTTGCAAAATAACAATTTTACAATCAATTTACCAGCACCCACTAGAAGGAGCACCAACCCCTGATTTATTTGTACAACAAAAGGAGCACCAACCCCTGATTTATCTGCACCAACAGAAAGGAGCACCAACCCCTGATTTATCTACACCAATAGAAAGGAGCACCAACCCCTGATTTATCTGCACCAACAAAAAGGAGCACCAACCCTGATTTATCTGCACCAACAGAAAGGAGCACCAACCCCTGATTTACTAGCACCAACTGGAAGGAGCACCAACCCCTGATGCCAAGCACCAACTTGGACTTTTGTTCTAAAACTAGAAGATTGACATAAATATGCCTTCACTTTTACAAGACCCTGACTGGTCTATTGCTTTCTCAACATCGCCCACTCTTCACACAACACACACCCTGCTCGCTCTCCTCTTGCTCTCTTCGCAAGATTAAATCTGCCTCACTTTAATCTCGAGCACTTTCACTCTTTTTCAGCAGCACTTTAATTCTCCACGTAGACCTCCTTTTATAACAAAGTTCTGACTCTATTTTTAACTTCCATATTTTCTCATGCAACCCGTAACTGGCCCTGTAACTATCATTCTGACTTCAGTTCACTATTCTTATTTTAGCTGCATGATTTTTCTCTGTAACTGCACCTGTAACTGTTGTACTGACTTCAGTTAACTCTTCTTATTTTAGCTGCATGATTTTCTTCTACAACGGCCCCTGTAACTGTCGTATAACTTTAGTTAACTATCACATATCTTATTTTGGTTGGGTTCTCTTCTTAGCTCGTGCCAAAGCGACCTATCGTGAAATCATGACACTTCTGCCTCTTTGTCCTCTTCTCGGATATCGCCCGCAAAAACACATGTCACGATATCGTGACACTTTCACCTCCTTGCTACTTTACTTGGCTTGTACCCACGAAAACACATGTCATGATATCGCGACACTTTCGCCTCCTTGCTTCTTTTCTTGCTTGTACCCGTGAAAACACATGTCGCGATATCGCGACACTTTCGCCTCTATACTCTTCCTCTTTACTTTTGTCGTGATATCGTGACACTTCTGCCTTCTTACTTTCTCTCTCCTCCTTTAGTCACGAAAATGCGACATGTCGCGATATCGCGACACTTTTCCTTCTCTTCCTTCCTGCTCTTTTCGAGTCACGAAAATGCGACATGTCGCGATATCGCGACACTTTTTCTTTCTCTTCCTTCCTGCCCTTTCTGAGTCGCGAAAATGCGACATGTCACGATATCGTGACACTTTTCCTTCTTGCTCTCTCTCTTCGCTTTGGACCGCGAAAATGCTACATGTCGCGATATCGCGACACTTTTTCTTCCTTGCATTTCTTCTTCGCTTTGGACAGCGAAAATGCAACATGTCGCGATATCGCGACACTTTTTCTCTCTCATTTTCTCTTTGCTTTGGCCCACGAAAATGCAACATGTCATGAAATCGTGACACTTTTTCTCTCTCCTCTCTCTCTTCCAATATGTCACGAAATCATGACACTTTTTCTTGTTGCTTCTTTCTCTTCCAATATGTCGCGAAATCGTGACACTTTTTTCTGCTTTCTCTCTTCCAACATGTCACGAAATCACGACACTTTTTCCTTCTTGCCTTTCTCTTCCAACATGTCGCGAAATCGTGACAGTTTTTCTTGCTTGCGCTTTCTCTTCGAACATGTCATGAAATCGTGACAGTTTTCTTGCTTGCGCTTTCTCTTCGAACATGTCGCAAAATCGCGATAGTTTTTCCTGCTTGCGCTTTCTCTTCGAACATGTCACGAAATCGTGATAGTTTTTCTTTCTTCTCAACATGTCGCGATATCGTGACAGTTTTTCTTTCTTGCTCAACATGTCACGATATCGCGACAGTTTTCTTCCTTGCTCAACATGTCACGATATCGCGACAGTTTTCTTCCTTGCTCAACATGTCGCGATATCGCGACAGTTTTCTTCCTTGTGATTTTCTTTTGATTTTTAGCATATGGGCCACTTCGATCTTTTGGAAAATCACTGTACATACTCTGAAGAACCTCTTAACTCCTGTCCACTACATCAACCGATCTGTCTGACTGTGTTGACAACAATGACAATACTGTTGCTGCACCTTGCTCAACACTCAATTTTGATCACCTACAAACACAGAAGAAAAATCCAACTTAAGACTTTGGTGATGAAATAAAATCAAAATTTGGTATTAATACTATTAATATTGATGTTTTTAGATTTATTGAACGTCTGCCTAAGGTTTAACATTAGCCTTTTATTTTAATTTTTAATTTTTATTATTTTCTAATGTTTTGGCTTTTAATTTTAATTATTAAATTTTAGGGCTTCTAATATTAAATCCTGATGATTAAAAGGTAGGCTTCGTCATTTAATATAAAATCATGCTAAAATCATTTCTATAGTTCAAACTTCAAAAAAAATCCCTTTTAAAATCTATCGGCAATGCATAATCCTTATCGCTCATGTAAAGCCCTTATCATTGATTAGAAGCGCAACGGTTTTGTTCGATCGGTGATGGATTCTCATTAGTATTAAAATCATGCCAAAATTATTAGTAAAGACACCCTTGTCGGTGATGAAAATCACTATCGAATATACAATCAATGATGGCTCCCTTCCATTAGCAATTAAATTTTATTGGATGTCGATAATACAAGATTTTTGGCATTGATACATGAGTGAGCCATAACTTATTATTGGCCAAATTATTTATTATTTTGGTCAAGACTTTAATATTAATATCTTTGTGATGTCCTTTTAATTAAAATACCCTAAGTATTCAGACTGATTAAATCATTTTCTAAGGCTTTATTTAAAGTGCTCAATATTAGGGTTAATTAATTATTGCATCTGCTCATTAAAACCCTTGTCGCTGAAGGATTATGTTTGTCATTGATGCAATTTTTGATGAGCTTTTCGAAGAGCGATGAAGGCTACCAAAAATACATTGTCACTGATGTGAGACTTTTTTTTTTTATTACATTGTCGATGGGATTTTTGAAGAGCTATGAAGGCTGCCAAAATACACTATCGTAGATGTGAGACTATTGTTGTCGATTGCATTATTGATGGGCTTTCTTGAAGAGTGATGAAGGCTACCAAAAACCCTTGTCGCTGATGTAAAACTATTTTCGTTGATGGGATCGGTGATAAGATTTCTCGAAGAGTGATTGTTAATTTTTCCTCAAGCCAAGACTTTATGTGATCACCGATTGAATTCTTCTTCACTGATTGTAAGAGCGATGGCTTTGGTCTATCAATGACAAGTTTTTCTGAGATCTGAGTCTGCAAAATTTGGCACCAAATGAAAAATGGATTATTTTGCATAGATATATGAGAGGTTATTATAGATATCATAGCACTTTCTATACTCATCCAATTACTGATTATAGTCTTTGTTAATGGAGACCAAATCTAACCCAAAGCTCTCAATCATCCTGAAGTGCCAAAAATAGGGTAAAATTCAAAGTGCTCAAAATATTACAAAAATTTCTAGTCATCTACATGGACAAAATGGGTACTAAAATATATTTATATCATCCACAAATTCATCATGTTTCATGAGATACATAATTATAAAGTTCACATGATGCTACTATAAATTGCTATTTTTGGAAAAACTTGATAGTTAAAATTCTTAAAATTTAGTGCCTTTGTGAATATGAGATTAAGATATTTTCGATAGTTTTTGAATCATCCCAAACATATATTTCTAGCTCAAGTTATGGCCATATCAATTTCACATCAAAATGTAGGGCAAAAGTGACGAGATTGGAATACCCTAAAATGAATTTTAATTATTTAGACCTTTAATAAAACCTTAGGACTTGAATTTTCTGAAGTAATCTAGCCAAAATAATGCAGATTATATGTCAGTATTCAAAGATATTGAATTTAAATGAATGTAGCTAAAGACCAGTCTTTAAGAATGCAAAATGCCAATAATTTTTAAACCTCAATGTAATAAAAAATATTTAAACAACCTTGATGCGAGCCAAATATTCAGATTAAACCTTAACTCTCTGAAATCATAAAAAATTTAGCCTTGCACCCTAAGTTAACCTACACATTAATTGTGGTAAATTTTCAAAAAATTGGGGTGAAATCTAAGTTGTGACTATAGGGTACAACATAGGTTCTGACTGGGATAGGTAGTATGAATGACACATGAATGCTTCTGAGAACTCCAGAATCTTCGGTTGATAATCAAGAGACCACAAACATTTAGACTAAAAACTAGAAAGGAAAACAAAAGGCAATAAAGGAAAAATACTAGAGGATTGACCTTGGTTCTGATTAGTAAAATCTGATGATCCAGTTTAAAAATAGATAAACTTTGACTTATGGAGCAACAAATCTATCGACAATGTCTTAAGATGGAGTTGAGGTAGATTTATCTGGAATTTGTTGTCTCATCATGCCTTATATTGTGTGTGTTTTTTGCATTCATTATTATTCTTTGATCAGATGAATTTTATCATATTAGTAGGAGTTGAGCCTATTAGGTATTTCACTCTGAATGATATTCACTTTTTCATTACTCTACTACCATCCAAGCATCTATTTTATTTATTTATTTAAAGCGAAAAACCCCTTACGAGGATGCCTTAGTCTAAGAGACCATGAATAGGGGGTTATACACCGTCAAAGTCACCCGGGGGTCGCACCCGGCCCTACTCGCACCAACATTATCAATTGGATTTTGGGTACCCAATTTAGCTTTTTGGTAGGGTGGAGATTTGAACCTGGGACCTCCCTTGGAGTATTTCCCTCTCCTCTCCAACTCACCTACAACACCTGGGTTAAACTAATTTATAGTGGAAAACACCCCTTTCAAGGTGCCACTTTCAACAGGTTGGGCATAGGAGGAATGGAGCCTTGTCGGCCTCAACCAGCACATAGGACATTCCTAACTATACCATATATCTACAAGATGGAGACAAGGGGAATGGAACCTGGGTTGGCCTCTACCAGCACCCAAGGCATTTACCACTACACCACAACAAGCAGATGCCATCCAAGCATCTATAGCCCCAGTGGATATGACCTTAATTTTTCTTGGACCTTGATCTACTTCCATCCAAGTGTCTATAGCCCCAGTAGAGGTTATCCAGATACTCCAAGCACATAAGTGTTTTGCATTATTTATATTTTTTTTATATTTGAGAGAATTATCTTCACCTTTGCATTGCTTCACTGCTAGCCAAGCATCTATAGCCCCGATGGAGATGACCTTGATTTCCTCTGGACCTGCTCTAATGCTAGCTATAAATCTATAGCCTCGGTAGAGGTTATCCAAATAAAATCATGATGAATTACAAAGCACATGTTGGGTTAGAAATTTGTAAGGCTAAAAAGAAGAGTGTATATATTTTTAGCTCAAAGCATCCTATCAATGATAACTTCGTTCTTCATGATCCTAAAATAACCTTAAAATTTTTGGGAGATGTGAAGCTTCAACATAACATATAATACCTTCCACCTAATCTGTTGTAGCTCTAGAATTATGGTATAATTGCCTAAAAATTGGTCCATAAGATCTCAGTGTCATCTATCCTTACTCTAGGTCCTCTTTTTTTACTGATTAGAATAAGTCTATCAAAACTATGGTGTAAAACAAAAACCTTTTAAGGAGACAAAAACATAGGCACAGTTGGACACGAATGGTGATGAGCCAAAAATAAAGTATCATGGAAACCGAGGGGAGGTCAATGCTCCTATTTTGAAAAAACAACTTTATAACCTCAGGATGTAGAGTGAGTTCAAATTCCTTTTATTTTTGTCTAAATAGCCCAAGATACACTCTCAAATCTTGATGATTCTAGAGAAGAACAAACCATAGTTGAGCTTCATGCATCATTTTTATCTTTGCTCTTTTCATGATGTCTTTTCTGTTGGACTGACCAATTCTTTTGGGGCTCCTAATGATGGGCTGGGCATTGGGGATTTTACTCTAAAATGAGGTAACAAATACGGTATTACCTAATACTGGGGATTTATTAATGAATATGATGGAGAAGTTAGCAAAAGAACAAACATGATTTTCTAGACTAATAAGTATTGTGAATTCATCAATTTTATCAATTTGACCAATTTTAATATGACTAATTTCATACTTACAACAGAAATAGGTTAACATTTATTTATAGAAGAAAGACTCAACAGATTGACTATGATGTTATATGATCCTCTATTATTAGGCAGGTGATTGTGGATAGAGTATTCATCCATTTATTTTGATATATATCTTTGGAATATGTGAAGGATATTTGTTTCTGACTGATGAATAAGCTTAAAATATCTAGAAAAATAATCTTCCTTTTATGCTATGATTTTTTGACTAGTATCTTTTTAAGACTTAACTATACTTTTAAGCTCGTGATTAGCCAGTTCTATTTCAGGGTCTTCCTCTACATTGGAATTCACAAGGAGAATTTCGTCTTTGGATAAATCATCCCTGGTTATTGGCCTTTCATATACTTTTTCATCTTCAACTTGTGCAGTTTTGTTGGACAATGCTCCTTCCTCTGAATATTTTTTTGGAAATTCTAATACATTGAAATCATAGATTTGAAGGATTTTTGGAGCTTCTACTATTATAGATTGATCTTGTTGGATTTAATCAGAATTGTCATCAAGAGATTGATGATGATATTCTTCTCTAGGAAATAAATTTATTTGCTCATCACTAATAAGACAGATGTTGATATCTTTTTCAACCCATGGCTTATGATCAGTCCATTCTATTTGGTGGTTCTCTTCCATATTATACTTAAAAATACCCCCATATTTAGACTCATAATTATTAATTGTTTCCCCTATATAGATTTCTTCTTCTTCAATCTACACTATTTTTTTGGATAGTGCCTCTGCATCTGAGTGTTGTATTTCTTGTATATTGAAATCACTGGTCAGAAGGATTTTTGAAACTTCTTCTATTATAGACTAATCTTGTTTGATTTCATAAAATATATTATGAGGATCTTGATGATGATTTTCTTCCCTAAGAAATAAAGTTCTTTGTTCATGACTGGCAAGACAAACATCGATATCTTCTTTAGACTTAATTATATTTTCAAACTTGTGATCAATCAATTTGGTTTTTTTATCTTCTTCTACACCAAATTCTTCAATAATAACATTATCTTTCGATTCATCATTATCAGTTGTTGATATTTTATCAACTTTTTATTCCTTAACCTACACTATTTTGTTGGACTGTGTCCCTTCTTGTGAATTTTTTTCTCTCATACAATCCATATTAGGAACATTCATCCCATCCATTGTACTCTCACAATCCCTGACATGGATTTCTTGAAAAATATCCACTGGTACTATAAGTGGTTCCCATTTGAATTCATAAAGTATGACATTAGAGGTTTCAATATGATGTTGCTCTCTTTTGGATATTAAAGTTATATTTTCTTGATAGAAATTAATATCTCTTTTATATTTAGGGTGTTTAGGCTTGCAATCTAAATTGGTCCTAACTTCTTTACTAGGTCGTTCCTTGAGATTCAGGTTGGGATGTGAAGCTAAATAGATGACACAACTAGAAGGCTTTTGAGGTGAATTAAAAGTAGGTAAATAGAAGAGAATTCACTAATGATCATATTTTTTTCTACGTGAATAACCTTATTCATGCACTCATCAATAGTGTTCACTTGCTCTTTCCCTAATTCATAAATGAATTATGTAGAGAAATCGTTCTTATAAAATCAAATTAATTGTCGATCATTAAGAGCTAACTTATCGAAAATTTTATTTTTAACCTTGATGAATATTTTGTTGAATTAATTAACTGATTTATTTTTCTCCTTTTTTATTGTAGCCAATTTGGTTATGAGTTAAATTATATTTCTCTCCTTACCATACCTTTCTAAAAAGACTTCTTCCATTTCCTAGAAATCCAATATGCAATGTGGGGGAAGACTATTGAACCAATCTAAAGCATCTTTCTCTAGGGTCTACCAAAATAGCCTAAGAGCCACATATTCTTCTTCAACTTCCAATCTATCTAAGGCATATAGGAAGCTTTGGATATGTTCCTCTCTAATGACAACATTGTTACCTAGGAATTTAGGTAAGTATTTAGGGTATTTAATGGGTAACTAATGAAGGTGAGGAGGTAGCTAAAAAGGCTTGTACCTATTGACTCTCTAGGTCTAAAGCTATTATTATTCTGGTCATTCATCATTATCACAAGGGTTATGATAGAATATACGCTTATGATCAATTGAAATATTCTTATTAGAACAAATCAAGATGCTAGAACCACTATTTAAAGGAACACCACTTGTTAACAAAACCTTACCACTATGATACGATCCAATTCTATAAATTGGGTTTTTTGGTTTTGCATAAATACCTTTGGGTTCTTCAATTCTTGAAATATTTTCTTACCAATCTCTCTCATATGTGCTCTATATTAGATTTTTCTTTATTCTATCTTTTGGGTTCATTCAGAGTCACCAACACTTGGGTGTAATAGAATCTCACTCAAGCCAAGTTGCTTGGATTTTAAATTCTCTTAGTATCTTAGATGTGCATAGAGGTATCCACAACATCAAAAAATATGGTGTAATATGATAGGCCAGTATGAATAACCAATAATAAAATATTTTGTAGGGAAGACAGACTATGGAAACAAATAGATAATAAAACAATCTATCCCCAACAATGGTGCTAGAAATTGTTGTAAAAAAATTTGATATCCTTAAAATATTGGTTGTCACACTACCTAGGGTTATGCATAAGGGTTTGGAATTAAAATGTACTTGTAAAAAAATTATGAATCCTATTCAAAATAAAGGTGAGTCATTGAGAATCCTAAGCAAATCAAATCGAGCATCTTCATACCAAAATTTGGGGTATTTGAAGTCCTAAAATGTAGGATCATATTTGGGGCCACTTTTGACCTATTAAATCATCTTATAAATTTGTAAAAACACCACCACTAAAAAATTCTTAAAAAGAGCTTTCCAATGAGTACAAATATGCATATGTTTGGACATATATTGTGGCGAATTGACCCTAAGAAAAAACTGATCCTAAAAATTTTACGCAAATGGGCTGACATCGAGGGTCCTCATATTAGCCAATTTCTAGTTTTGGAAATATTAATATTTGCCCAATTTGTGAATATTCACCACTATGCATAACCCTAACACTACCAAAACTTCCTAATCACAATAATATGTGAGCTCTAGTAAACTCACCTCTTTAACTTGAAACACTAAATCCTTAAGAATGCAGGTTGGATCTGGACACCCCACAATGAGCCTAATTGATAATGAATTTTAGTCTTGCTAAGCTCTACCAGATCTAATGAATTATAATGGATTTTTATGATGACCAAGCAAACATAGCATTTATAGATTCAATTTCAATAATGCAGACTCGTACCTTGTCTATTGGGTGATTGTAGCAAAAATTAACCAAATTTATGAAAGAGTGAGAGAAATAAGGAAAGAACTGACATATCCACATTCATTTGAATAACATAATCAACATAGGTATTAAATCAGTGAAAGAAACACTATCTATATATTCAAATACTGTAATATACAGATAAGTGACACACACACATTGCACCAAAATATGCCAAAGAGTAGAAGTCGAATTTGTATTATGTTTAACATCTGATGATTACAATGATAGAGCCTGGCAGTGTGCCTAGGTCTCCCAAAGAACACAACACAATATTCATCCCATTCGATTATTGTAATAGGGTAATGCAATCTACTATTCTAATTGTAGTGACATATAGATTTTGGCTCCTCGAGCAACTCCCAGGAAATGATCTCAATCAAGCTACTCAACTCTTGATAGTACCTATACAAAGGTGATAAGAATGGGGAGATGGAGAACAAAGACAACATAGGAAAAATACAGTCAACCCAGACCAAACACTCAAAATACCTCTTCCAAAAAATTTCTATTTTGATGTATGATCCTCAATTCTGACTTGAAAGGCCTCTCTTATAATTTGGATTCTAAAATTTTTGTTTTGAATGCTTGGTTCATATGTAGACACTTGGCATCCTTTCTGCCACTAATTTTTGTGAATGTATTACAACAAAAACTAGGTTGTCATAGGCTATCATCAACTGAGATAATTGTCTCTAGTAAGCTTTGGGGTAGTTGAATCAATAAATTTCGTCTGATCTATCATGCACCAGTTGGTCAGGTTTCAGTCCAGGTTCAATGAATATGATTTTTCTCGATAGTTTGGCTTCTTTTATTGACTATTCGACTTTCCTATTTTCCCTGTATTTTGATAACCTACAAACATAGAAGAAAAATCCAAATTAATATTTTGCAAATGAAAGAAAATCAAAATTTGAAATTAATACTATTAATAATGATGTTTTTAGATTTATTCAATGTATACCTAAGGTTTAACATTAGCATTTTATTTTAATTTTTAATTTTTATTATTTTCTAATGTTTTGGATTTTAATTTTAATTATTAAATTTTAGGGCTTCTAATATTAAATCCTCATAATTAAAAGGTAGGCTTCATAATTTAATATAAAATCATGCAAAAATAATTTCTATAGTTCAAAATTAAAAAAAAAAAATTGTTTTTAAAATCTATCGACAATGCATAATACTTATTGCTAATGTAAAGCTATTATCGTTGATTGGAAGCACGACGACTTTGTTCCATTTGTGATGGATTATCATTATTATTAAAATCATTCCAAAATTATTAGTAAAGACACCCTTGTCGATGATGAAAATCACTGTCGGAGATACAATCGATGATGGCTCCCTTCCATTAGCGATAAAATCTTATTGGATGTCGACAATGCAAGACTTTTGGCATTGATACATGAGCGATGAAATTTTATTGGAGCAGGAACATGAGCCATAAAATATTATTGGCCAAATTATTTATTATTTTTCTCAAGACTTTAATATTAATATCTTTGCGATGTCCTTTTAATTAAAATACCCTAAGTATTCATAGTGATGCTCAATATTAGGGTTAATTAATTATTGCATCCGCTCATAAAAACCCTTGTTTCTTAAGGATTATGTCTATCGTTGATGCAATTTTTGATGGGATTTTTGAAGAGTGATGAAGGCTACCAAAAATTTATTGTCACTGATGTGAGACCATTGTCGCTAATTGCTTTACTGATGGGATTTTCAAAGAGTGATGAAGGTTTCCAAAAATACACTATCACTGATGTGAGACCATTGTCGCTGATTGCATTACCGATGGGATTTCTCGAAGAGCGATGAAGGTTGCCAAAAACCCTTGTCGCTGGTGTAAATTTATTGTCATTGAGATCATTGATGGGATTAGTGATAGGCTTTTCAGAAGAGTGATTGTTTTTTTTTTGGTAAATAAAAGTCTTCATTAATTACTGGGTTTTGTAGATTAACCCAAAACCTATTACAATATCCAACCTTCTGCTGAGATTGTAGATCCTAGTCATCCTTGAAACTTTCTTACCAGAACTTGTGTTGAATCCCCTACAACACCTTACTAACAAGGCACACTCATACCTAAACATAACTGTAAACATTACTTACATTGATAGAAATTTGAAGTTTGGAACTTTGCACTTGTGAAACCTATTGCTTGCCCATTTCCTATTCTCTGTCGAAATCCTCCAAGGCTTACACCCTGTTACCTTCATTTCCAATTTGGTATGATTTAGAGGGAAACCCCATAGTTATTACTAGCTCCATGGGAAAAGAACATCCATTCATATTTCTCCTTAATGGGTAGGTTTCTTTTCATGACTAATAATGTTTTCCACTTTACGTGGCACACCTTGTGTCCATGTCACAAAACTACCAACATCAACACCTATGTTGGCTAATTTTTCAGTTGACCTATTGGCCTCACGATACATGTGACGAGCCCTCCTGTTTTGTCTTGTCACAAAAAGGATCTTCACTTCATGGATGACTCCCTCGATTCTCCATGGAGGTTTTTTTCCATTGGTTAACAGGTTGATGATGTTAATTGAATCACCTTCAATCATCAAGTTACCTTGAGTTGCTTGGGCTACTTGTAACCCTCTCCAAAGGGCTCTAGCTTCTACTTCATTATTAGTTCTGATTCCCAATGGTTCAGCGAAGGCCTTGACCATATTTCCTTGATGATCCTTGATTATTCCTCCAGCTCTAGCTCTTCCCGGGTTCTCCTTGGCTGCACCATCAAAATTTAGTTTAAACCAACCCTAGGGGGGTGGCTCCCAAGAAATCCCATTTTTAGGATTGGGCAAAGGAATGGAAGGTTTGTCCTCAATACCTAAGGCCCAAGCTAATTGTTTTTCTTGGGGAGGAATTGAGTGGTTCTCATCCACTAAGGTGCTAAGGTTTTCTTTTGTTATACTTAGTATGGCACTGAGAGGGGGGGTGAATCAGTGTAGCATTTTGAAACTTTAAATTTGCAACTCTTAATGCTGAAATAATTAAATCTTAAAACCAAAAATAGCAAGCATAACAAAAGAGCATCACACAACACAGGATTTTAACGAGGTTCACCAATATGGCTACTCCTCAAAAAGAACGATTGCTTGGACTACCATCCAAATCTAGCCCCTTACAAAGCACCAACTTTACAATTATTTACCAGCACCCACTGGAAGGAGCAACAACCCCTTATTTATCTGCATCAACAAAAAGGAGCACCAACCCCTAATGCCAAGCTGCAACCTAGACTTCAATTTTGAATGTAAATGTTTGACAGGAAAATACCTTCCTTTTCACAAGACCCTGATTGGTCTAAAGCATACCAGATCTCTCTCACTGTTTGTAAGACACAGGCATCTGCTGCATTGCTACAACCAAAATTAGCAATCGTCTTTGCCCTTTGCGCTCTTCTACACCCTCTGCTTTCTCTACACACATGCTTCGCACACTCTGTGTCGTTCCAGTCGAACTATCATCTTTGACCTTTTCACACTCTGCTCTCTGTGCGCATTTGCAACCGCACTTCGAACAACTCGACATGACTCTTTGCTCACTCTATGCACTTTGCCATCATCTCGTCGCTTCTGTTCTATCTGTGCTCTTACGATCGCATATCACACACTTCGATACACGCATAGATTGACATACTTCGATGACACAAAAAACATAGCTAAAATCTCCAAATAGCCCTCCTTTTATATTAGAAATTTCAAGATGAAAACCCTAATTGTAGTCGACTGATAATGCAGATGCAAACCCTAAACTCAGTCGGTTGTTAAACCCTATTCTGAGTCGGTTGTCATTGATCTTTGTTGGCTTCTACCCATCGCTCAATGAATTCATTCTAGACAGTCCCTGTAACCACCATACTGCCTTTTGATCACTCTTCTTATTTTGCTGCATGAATTCACTCTATATCTGCATTTGTAAATGCTATGGTGAAGTCAGTCCACTGTTATGCTTCTTACTGCAGTCGGGTTCTTCTTCTTGTTGTGCGCTAAAATGACCTGTCACAAAATCACAACATTTTTGTCTCTAAAGCTTCCTTTGTTGCTGTAGCCACGAAAACACATGTCACGATATCGTGACACTTTTTCCTCCGTACACTTTCTTTCTTCTTTTGTCATGATATCACGACACTTCTTCCTTCGTATGCTTCGCCTTAACTTTTGTCATGATATCGTGACACTTCTCCCTCTATAGACTTCATTTGATCTTTTGTCACGAAATCGTGACACTTCTGCCTCTGCAGACTTCATCTTCACTTCTGTCGTGATATCGCGACACTTTTGTCTTCATAGCCTTCGACTTCCTTTTTGTCACAATATCGTGAAACTTCAACCTTCGAAGTCTTTAACTTAAATTTTGTTGTGAAATCGTGACACTTCTCCCGTTGAAGACCTGCTTTCTATTTCTGTCATGATATCATGACACTTTCTGCAACCGTACACTATTTTGTTAATCAGTTACAAAATCGTGACACTTTCTGCATCCATTTGCTTTCTTTTTAACCTATCGTGAAATCATGACACTTTTTGCATCCATACGCTTTCTCTACAACCTGTCACAAAATCGCGACACTTTCTGCATCCATACGCTTTCTCTTCATCCTATCATGAAATCGTGACACTTTTTGCATTTGTACGCTTTCTCTACAACCTATCGTGAAATCATGACATTTCTTATTTTGAACACTTTTGTCTGTAGCATGTCGTGAAATCATGACAGTTCTCACTTTGAACTCTTTCCTTTGTTGCATGTCATGAAATCATGACAGTTCTCACTTCGAACTCTACAACATGTCGCAAAATCATGACACTTTTCATTTTACTTTCTCTCTCCTTGAACTTGTCACGAAATCATGATAGTTCTCACTTTGGACTCTCTCTTTTGCAGCACATGTCGTGAAATCATGACACTTTATCTTGCTTTCACTTTCTCTTCTGACTTGTCGTAAAATCGTGACACTTTAACTTGCTTTCTCTTCCTCTTCTAACATGTCGCGAAATTGCGACAGTTATTCTTGCTTGTGCTTTCTCTTCGAACATGTCACAAAATCATGACAGTTTCTCTTGCTTGAGCTTTCTCTTCGAACATGTCATGAAATCATGACAGTTTCTCTTTTGAGCTTTCTCTTCAAACATGTCATGAAATCACGACAGTTTTTCTTCTTTGCACTTTTTCTTTCAACATGTCATGAAATCGCGACAGTTTTTCAACTTGCATTTTTCTCTTGCAACATGTCACGAAATCGTGACAGTTTTCCCTACTTGCACCTCTACTTCGAACATGTCACAAAATCATGACAGTTTTTCCACTTGCTTTCTTTTCTTTCAACATGTTGTGAAATCACGACAGTTTTTCAACTTGCCTTCTTCTCTTCCAACATGTCACGAAATCGTGACAGTTTTACCTGCTTGCACTTCTTCGAACATGTCACGAAATCATGATAGTTTTTCAACTTGCCTTCTTCTCTTCCAACATGTCATGAAATCGCGATAGTTTTCCCTACTTCCTTTTTGAACTGTTTGTTTTTTTTTTTCTCCTCATGTCGCGAAATCATGATAGTTTTTCCTTATACTTTCTCTCTCCTCCAATATGTCATGAAATCATGACATTTTTCTTTGCACTTTCTCTCTCCTCCAATATGTCACGAAATCGTGACAGTTTTCCTATTTTCTAAATATGTCGTGATATCGTGACACTTTCCTTGTCTTTTTCTTTGAATTTTTGCATGTGGGTCACTTCAATCTTCTTGGAAAAGCACTGTACATACTTTGAATTGCTTCTGAATTTCCTGTCCACTGCATCTGAATAACTTCTGAGCATCTGAACTTCCTGTCCATTGTATCAACTGATCTATCTGACTGTGTTGACAACAATGACAATACTATTGCATATTCTAAATAGCTTCTGAACTTCCTATTCACTGCATCATGACTGTGTTCACTGCATCAACTGATCTAACTATCTGTGTTGACAACAATGACAATACTGTTACTGCACCTTGCTCAACAATCTCCCCCTTTGGAATTGTTGTCAACACACATGCAATTACCTGTAACTCTTCTCCCCCTTTGACAATAATACCAAAGGGCTACTGCAGACTCCCCCTGAGTCCATGCACAACATTCTCAGGCAAAAAATTGATTACACTTAGCAAAAATTAAGAACATGAGCAAAAGATAGACAAAATTACAAATGCTCCCCTTGAGAATATGATCCCTATGGCTAGCCAATTCTTGGGAAGTTTAACCACTCGAACAATCTGTCTCCAAGATAGAATGCACCTCCACAGCTCTATTAATGGGCTCACTAAGAACCTGCTCAGTAGGCTCACACAGAACCTGTCCAAATCTGGTCTAACAAGCTCACCAAGAACTTGCCCAAATCTTCTCTAGCAATCTCACCAAGAACTTGCCCAAATCTGCTCTAGAAACCTGTCCCAACACTGTCCTCAAATCTGTCCCAGCATTGTCCTCAAATATTTCCCAAAGGCCTTCTTCAAAGGCTCAATCAATCATGCTCAAGTAGTACTCAAAATGAACTCAACAATGAATGACAGTCTCAAACCAAATCCACTTCATAGAAGCATAAAGAGAATTGTTAGAGACTTAATATCTTCTATTCTCAAATCTCAATCTCAACTCAAATCAAGGAAAGTTTATTTTATGGAACTTGAACAACCACATGCATCCAATCACTTGACTAGGCTCAATCAACTCTACTCAACCAATCACCTCAATGAACAACTCTTTATCACAAACCCTAGTCAAAGCATGTATCAACCAACTCAAAATGTTTTTCTCTAACTCAAGTTCAAGTTCTTTGCACAACCAATGGGCTTCAACAACAATGCTTATAAAATATTCTTCACATAACAATGATACTCATGTTCTTATCAAACCAGAAAACCTTGAAGCATTAAACCAATCACTTTTAAAAAAGAAACCACAATCAATCCTTTTTACTCCTGTCACATGAGTCTCCTTGGGATTAGCCTGAAATCATGCTACCATGCATACTATGCTCGGGGTGCCTGTTTCAAGCCATATATCTTCAACTTACAGACCAAGTGGGGATCATCACCAAGTTGGGAACCATCTAGCTGCTCAATATAAACCTCTTCTTCAAGCTTCCCATTCAAAAACACTAATTTCACATCTGTCAACAAAATTGACAAGTGACTCACACTTGTACCAACTTTTGTCCAACACTGTACCAACACTGCAATTTTACTATCAACTCTGTGCAAGCATCAAACACAGTACCACAACACCAACCAAATCCCTTTTTACATTTTTAGCTTGGTCTATGTTTTCTGCAGTCACCACTGGTCACACCTTACTGTCAACTATTCGAATCAGAAAACAATATTTTGTTAACCACTTCACGGCCAACTATAGTGCACCTTACTCAAACTCATACTTTTGGACCTCGGATAGGTATGATTCACAAAGCAAAGTTGCTCATCTTGATGAGCTAAACATGAATCAATGATCAAACTTCAATATTTTTCACCACAGCATCAAAATAGATCTAACAATATTCACATCAATGTGTAGTTCAAATACCCACTGCTTTTATCGAAACACATATATACGGCTAGAGCAACAATCTTTCACTCACCAACTTATCTGAACTATTATAATCCTTAACTTTGGATAGTGGTAGTAAGAACCATCACCAGTACAACAATGACATATAGCAATACTACCAATAATGAGAACTCTCAATTTAATCACCACCCTTCACGACACTTCCACAAACTACATGAACTGAAAACACACTTTGACAACTATACGACAACTCCCCCTAACTACTTGCCTTTCATCCTTAGAAACCCAAATAAATACATAGGAGCATTAAAATAAAACTTTAAGATTGCTCCCCCTGAGGATGTGCTACCTGGAGTTGCTTAGTGCAATAGAGGAGTAGTCTCCTTCAGTCCAAGGAGACATGATTTCCTCTCTTCTATCTTTCTCCAAACTTTCTTGAATACGGGCTTGGATTTTTCAACTGCATCCCTGTTTTGCACCTTTTTGTGAACTCGAACATTTCTCTTGTGTGGTTGTCTCTTGTGCATCCATGATGAATGATTATTTTCCTTTCTTTTATGTACATGATTTATTCCCTGTCTATGTTGCGTTCTTTGCGTCTGATGAAATCTACTGTTTTGCCTTAGATTAGATACAAAAGTGCTTGGACAAAACCTTGCTATGTGCCCATGACCATTGCATTGAAAACATTGTACATAGTGTTCACTCAGATACGTAGATGTATTTCTACCAAAGATAACTCTTTGATTTATTATTCAATCCACAATAAGTTGCCTTGTGACCATACTGGTTGCATCTGAAACAATAGCCATTAAAAGTATTAGTATGAATAGAGTGAGAGTGATAGAACCTCTTTTGTTGTGGCTGCTTTGCTATAGATCTCCTTTGATATTTTCTTCCTTTTGAAGATTCAGCTTCAAACTTTTCTTGCTTCGATCCTTCAACAGTGAACTTCTTCTTCTCTACAGAGTTGGAAGATGAAGGTTGTTCAGCTTCATATCCAAGACCATGCTTATCCGTGGAGCTTCTTTGTTGGCTTATCATTTTATCTAGCAACTCTGTGCTCTTCTCGAATTTGAGATTTGTATTGGCCTCTTCTAGTTGTTTCTTCAATAAAACAATCTCTTCCTCTTGTTTGCAGCAACCAATCTCTTTCTCATTGATCTATGACCTGAGAGTTTCTTCAATCCTTTTGAATTCTTCCACTTGTACTTTCAAACTGGTTATTATTTCATTTGCATCCTCAAGATTTCTTGAGATTTCCTTATTCCTTTTTCTTTCTATCTTCAATTCATCCAGAGCTGCAATTAGTTCCTCTTTCAAATTTATTTCTGCATCAATTTCTTCTTCATCACATTTATGTTCTTTTTCTGTTTCTCTTTTAGAATCATCCTCTAGGACTTCATTAACTTTCAACATATATACCTCTATGTTTTCATCATTATTCAACTTTAAAGCTTTGACCTGAGCTTGATGTGTTTGTAACTTGACCTCCTTGATCTCATCGTCTCCTTCATAAATACTCCTCAGTTTGTCCCATATTTCTTTTGCTATTTTACAACTCTTGATCTTTACCAGCTCACTGTCTACTAATCCGCACCTGATAGCATTCCTTGCTTTTGAGTCATTTTCAAACAGATTCTTACCGACAGCATCGGTTGGAGGAGTGATGGGTATTGTGCATTCATTGATTAATGAATCCCAGACGTAGTATCCCAAAGCACAAAGATATGCCTACATCCTGATTCTCTAGGTCATGTAATTTGTTCCATCAAACAAAGGTGCTTTGTTTGATAAACAACCTTCAACCTCTTCTGGTTCAATTTTCTCTTCTACAAGAACTGAAACTGACTGAGATGCCCTTTTGGAGGAAGATCTATTCTTCTTACCCATTGCGTACTAATCCAAGATCAACCCTAGCTGATTTAGCCTTTGAAGGGAACTTGGCTCTGATACCAATTGTTATACTTAGTATGGCACTAAGAGGGGGGGTGAATCAGTGTAGCATTTTGAAACTTTAAATTTGCAACTCTTAATGCTGAAATAATTAAATCTTAAAACCAGAAACAACAAGCATAACAAAAGAGCATCACACAACACAGGATTTTAACGAGGTTCACCAATATGGCTACTCCTCAAAAAGAATGGCTGCTTGGACTACCATCCAAATCCAGCCCCTTGCAAAGCACCAACTTTACAATTATTTACCAGCACCCACTGGAAGGAGCAACAACCCCTTATTTATCTGCATCAACAGAAAGGAGCACCAACCCCTAATGCCAAGCTACAACCTGGACTTCAATTTTGAATGTAAATGTTTGACAAGAAAATACCTTCCTTTTCATAAGACCCTGATTGGTCTAAAGCATACCAGATCTCTCTCACTATTCGCAAGACACAGGCATCTGTGCATTGCTACAGCCAAAATTAGCAATCATCTTTGCCCTTTGCGCTCTTCTACACCCTCTACTTTCTCTGTGCACATGCTTCACACACTCTATGTCGTTCCAGCCGAACTATCGTCTTCGACCTTTTCACACTCTGCTCTCTATGTGCATTCGCAACCACACTTTGAACAACTCGACATGACTCTTTGCTCACTCTATGCACTTTGCCATCATCTTGCCACTTATGCGCTATCTGCGCTCTTATGGTCACATATCGCACACTTCGATACTTGCACAAATCGACATACTTTGACAACACAAAACACACTCAAATCTCCAAACAACCCTCCTTTTATATTAGAAATTTCAAGATGAAAACCCTAATTGTAGTCGGCTGATAATGCAAATGCAAACCCTAAACTTAGTCGACTGTTAAACCCTATTCTGAGTTGGTTGTCATTGATCTTTGTCGGCTTCTACCCATCGCTCAATGAATTCATTCTGGACAGTCCCTATAATCGCCATACTACCTTTTGATCACTCTTCTTATTTGGCTGCATGAATTCACTCTGTATCTGCCTCTATAAATGCTGTGGTGAAGTCAGTCCACTATTATGCTTCATACTGCAGTCATTTTCTTCTTCTTATGCGCTAAAATGACCTATCATGAAATCATGACATTTTTATCTCTGAAGCTTCCTTTGTTGTTGTAGCCGTGAAAACACAACATGTCGCGATATCGTGACACTTTTACCTCTGTACACTTTCTCTCTTCTTTTGTCATGATATCGCGACACTTCTTCCTTCGTAGGCTTCACTTTAACTTTTGTCGCGATATCACGACACTTCTCCCTCTATAGACTTCATTTGATCTTTTGTCGTGAAATCGTGACACTTCTGCCTCTACAGACTTCGTCTTCACTTCTGTCGTGATATCGTGACACTTCTGTCTTCATAGCCTTTGACTTCCTTTTTGTCGTGATATCGTGACACTTCTACCTTTGAAGTATTTAACTTAACTTTTGTCATGAAATCATGACACTTCTCCCATTGAAGACCTACTTTTGTTTATGTCGCGATATCGCGACACTTTCTGCAATCGTACACTGTTTTGTTAATCAGTCATGAAATCATGACACTTTCTACATCCGTTTGCTTTCTTTTTAACTTGTCATGAAATCGTGACACTTTCTGCATCCGTACGCTTTCTCTACAACCTATCATGAAATCATGACACTTTCTGCATCCGTACGCTTTCTCTTCATCCTGTCACAAAATCATGACACTTTCTGCATCCGTATGCTTTCTCCACAACCTATTGTGAAATCATGACATTTCTTATTTTGAACACTTTCATCTGCAGCATGTCACAAAATCATGATAGTTCTCACTTCAAACTCTTTCCTTTGCTACATGTCACAAAATGGCAATAGTTCTCACTTCGAACTCTGCAGCATGTCATGAAATCATGACACTTTTCATTTTACTTTCTCTCTCCTCAAACTTGTCACGAAATCGTGACAGTTCTCACTTCGAACTCTCTCTTCTGTAGCACGTCACAAAATTGTGACACTTTATCTTGCTTTCACTTTCTATTTTGACTTGTCACGAAATCGTGACACTTTAACCTACTTTCTCTTCCTCTTCTAATGTGTCACAAAATTGTGACAGTTATTCCTGCTTGTGCTTTCTCTTCGAACATGTTATGAAATCATGACAGTTTCTCTTGCTTGAGCTTTCTCTTCGAACATGTCACAAAATCGTGACAGTTTCTCTTGCTTGAGCTTTCTCTTCAAACCTGTCATGAAATCATGACAGTTTTCCTTCCTTGCACTTTTTCTTTCAACATGTCACGAAATCGTGACAGTTTTTCAACTTGCATTTTTCTCTTGCAACATGTCGTGAAATCGTGACAGTTTTCCCTGCTTGCACCTCTGCTTCGAACATGTCACGAAATCGTGACAGTTTTTCCACTTGCTTTCTTTTCTTTCAACATGTCACGAAATCGCGATATTTTTTCAACTTGCCTTCTTCTCTTCCAACATGTCGCGAAATCATGACAGTTTTACCTGCTTGCGCCTCTGCTTCGAACATGTCACAAAATCATGACAGTTTTTCAACTTGCCTTCTTCTCTTCCAACATGTCACGAAATCGTGATAGTTTTCCCTGCTTGCGCCTCTGTTTTGAACATGTCACGAAATTGCGATAGTTTTCTCTGTTGTTTCTCTCTCCTCCAGTATGTCACGAAATCGTGACAGTTTTTCCCTGTACTTTCTCTCTCCTCCAATATGTCACGAAATTGTGACATTTTTCTTCGCACTTTCTCTCTCCTCCAATATGTCGCGAAATCGTGATAGTTTTCCTATTTTTTGAATATGTCACGATATCGCGACACTTTCCTTGTCTTTTTCTTTGAATTTTTGCATGTGGGTCACTTCAATCTTCTTGGAAAAGCACTGTACATACTTTGAATTGCTTCTGAATTTCCTGTCCACTGCATCTGAATAACTTTTGAGCATCTAAACTTCCTGTCCATTGTATCAACTGATCTATCTGACTGTGTTGACAACAATGAAAATACTGTTGCATATTCTAAACAGCTTCTGAACTTCCTATTCACTGCATCATGACTGTGTTCACTACATCAACTAATCTAACTGTCTGTGTTGACAACAATGACAATATTGTTATTGCACCTTGCTCAACATCTTTTGCAAAGACAATAATCCTGTTGAGGATGGTTTTTGGGTTGTGAATGGTATCCTTAAAGGCTCTATGGTTCCTTTCTACCCAAATCTACCAAAGAAAATGATGCCAACATATTTTCCATAGGTACTTAAGTTTTAGGCTAACAAAGGGTTGAGGCCATTGATGGAACACTTTGGATATAAGAACAGGCTTAACCCACGAGATCCTAAAGGCTTGGAAAATTTCATCCATGATGGACTCCACTACTAGACACTCCAAAAATAAGTGTTGGGTTGTATCCCATCCTATCCTACACATGTAGCAACGGTTAGCAATAACCATACCTTTGGATAACATATTGTCCATAGTGAGGATTTTTCCTTGAATCACCAACCATGAAAAAAAGGGTATTTTAGGAATTAAGCCTTTGATCCAAACCAAACTTGGTTGAAATTGTTGACCTTCCAAATTGAGAAGAAAATTATAGGTAGAATTAACTGTGAAATCACCACTTTCAGTCTCAGCTCAAACAATGTGATCTTTATCCTCTCTAGAGGGAATAATTTGCTGAGTTAAAATGTTATAAAGATCTTCAGACTCCGCTTCAAAACCTTGTACTCTGATGTGTTTCCACCTGATGATATTTATATCCTGCCACATATAATTTGAAACCTTCTTCCTAATAAGATGCTCCATATGCTCTTGAATCCTAGCCAAACGAGGATTTTGGGATAACTCCTCAGCTCTCACCCACCGATCCTTCCAAAAGTCTATTGTTTACCCATTTCCTAGAATCCATCTAAGACCTTTCTTGACAATATCCCTACTTGTGAGGATTACCTTCCAAAAAGTAGACCCCCTACTTGCTAAGTTGTCATTAAGGAATTTCACACCTTGGAGGTATTTCCTCCTAACTATGGTAGTCCATTCATTATCGACCTTAGTCAATAACCGCCACGCTTGTTTGGCTAACAGAGCTGTATAGAGATGAGAAACTCTCCTCAATCTTAACCCCCCATCAGCTTTAGGTTTGTAAACCTTGTTCCAACCTACTAAATGGATCCTTTTCTTATCCTCAGTCCCTGACCAGAGAAATTTTTTTGAAGCTGCTCAATTTTGTGATACACCTTGTTGGGAGCTCTGAACACTGATAGGAAGTAAATGGGTATACTTTGAAATGAAGCCATAGTTAAAACTACTTTGCCTAATTGAGATAACAGATGTCTAAAGAGTGATTTTTAATTTGTCCTCAATCCAATACTTTATGCGATCACTGATTGAACTCTTCTTCATGATTGTAAGAGCAATGGCTTTGGTCTATCAATGACAAGTTTTTTCGAGATCTGAGTCTACAAACTTTGGCACCAAATTAAAATGGATTATTTTGCACAAAAAAATGAGAGGTTATTACAGATATCATATCACTTTCTATATTCATCCAAGGACTGATTTTAGGTTTTGTTAATGGAGACCAAATATGACCCAGAGTTCTCAATCATCCTGAAGTGCCAAAAATAGGGTAAAATTTAAAGTGCTCAAAAGCTTACAAAAAATTTCAAGCATCTAAATGGACCAAATGGGTACTCAAATCCATTGATACCATTGAAAAATTCATCATGGTTCATGAGATATGTCATTATAAATTTCATATGATGCTATTGTGAATTGCTATTTCTGGAAAAACTTGATAGTTAAAATTCTGAAAATTTAGTGCCACTGAGATCAAGCTATTTTTGGCAGTTTTGAATCATCCTAAATGGAATTTCAATCTTGATAGTTAAAATTATGAAAATTTAGTGCCATTGAGATCAAGCTTGATTTATGGTCACATCAATTTTACATCAAAATCTAAGGCAAAAGTGACGAGATTAGAATACCCTAAAATGAATTTCAATTATTTAGACCTTTAATAAAACCTTAGGACTTGAATTTTATGAAGTAATCTAGAAAAAATAATGTTGATTATATGCCAGTGTTCAATGATATTAAATTTAAATTAATGTATCTAAAGCCCAATCTTCAAGAATGCAAAATGCCAACAATTTTGAAACCTCAATGTAATAAAAAATATTTAAATAGCCTTGATGAGATCCAGGAAATTTAGATTAAACCCAAAACTTTAATTCTTTGGAATCATCAAAAATTTAGCCTTACACCACCCTAAGTTCACCTAGAGATTAATTGTAGCAAATTTTCAAAAAATTGGGGTGAAATCTAAGTTGTAAATATGGGGTACAATAGTAAGTTATGACTTCATAGTAGGTACGAATATGGGTGAGTAAACCATTAGGTTAAAGGTACCTTGATAAGCCTAATTATGCATTTGTTGTTGTGGTCTAGGTAGTACCTATACCTAAAAATTTTAAGGAGGATATCCATAGGGCATATTATACATAATATGGCATTTGATATTAGGGATAACCTACATACCCTTATGTCTATTAAGTGAACAACATAATTTGTTCATTCAAATTTACTTCTTGATTTTATGGGGAAATATCTCCTTTAAAAAATTTTTGTTGGTTAAAATTAATGATAGGATGGTAATTTGATACCACTAGATTAGGTAGCATTTGTTAAAGAACCTTCTTGTTGGCAATTTTGGGTACTTTGGGTACATTGCATTTGCTCAAGTGAATAAGTTGTCATTGATGTCAAGAAGTTTTTGAAGGAATTTGATTTGATGTCAAATAATTTGTTTTGATGAAGGTTATGGCATGACAGTTGCAAAAGTCTTTTGCAAACCCCAAGCTGACAGGTTCGAAAGAAAGTAAGTTGGAAAAATGTCGCGATATCACAACATATCGCATTTTCGTGACTTAAGCAGGAGAGATAAAGCTTTTTTAGAAAAGTGTCATGATATCGCGACATGTCGCATTTTTGTGACTTAAGCAGGAGAGAGAAAGCTTTTTAGAAAAGTGTTGCGATATTGCGACATGTTGCAGTTTCGCGACTCAAAGAGGAGAGAGAATGTTTGGAGTCAAAAATGTCACGATTTCACGACATATTGCAAGGAAGGTTGTACGAATGAAAAAGTGTCGTGATTTTGTGACATGTTACAGGAGAGAAAGTCCGAACGGAAAAGTGTCACGATTTCACGACATAATGCAAAAGAGAGAGTCCGTAGTGTGAATTTTCATGATTTCATGACAAGTTCGAAGAGAGAGAAAGTAATACGAAAAGTGTCATGATTTCATGACATGCTATAGAGTTCGAAGTGAGAACCGTCGCGATTTCACGACATGCTGCAGATGAAAATGTTCCAAGTAAGAACTGTCATGATTTTGTGACATGCAGCAAAGGAAAGGTTTCGAAGTAAGAAATGTCACGATTTTGTGACATGTTGAAGAGAAAGTGTATGGATGCAGAAAGTGTCATGATTTTGCGACAAATTGAAGAGAAATCTTACGGATGCAAAAAGTGTCACGATTTTGCGACAGATTGAGATGGCAGCATACGGTTGGAGAAAGTGTCACGATTTTGTGACAAAAATAGGAAGCAGGTCTTCAATAGGAGAAGAGTCATGATTTCGTGATAGAAGCAAAATGAAAGAGCATGGACGAAGAAGCGTCGCAATTTCATGATAAATTCAAGAAGGAAGAGCTCAAAGGCAAAAGCATCGCAATTTTGTGACATGTTCCGTTTTTGCGGGCGTAAGGCAGAGAAAAACACAAGGCAACAAAAGTGTCGCGATTTCGTGACATGTCATGTTTTCGCTAGTGCAAGCAGAGAAAAGTGCAAGGAAGTGAAAGTGTCACGATTTCACGATAGAAACTGAAAGCAGGCCTTCTATAGGAGAAGTGTCGCGATTTCACGACAAAAGCAAAAAGGAGGTCGACGAAGGGAGAAGTGTCACGATTTCATGACAAAAGTAGAAAGGAGGTCGACAAAGGGAGAAGTGTCGCGATATCGCGACAAAAGCAAAGTTGATGCTGACAAAGACAAAAGTGTCACGATATCGCGACAAGAGTTTAGTTGAAGTCGACAAAGGCTGAAGTGTCACGATATCGTGACAAAAGCCAAAAGAAAGTGTACGGTTGTAAAGGTGTCACAATATCGCAACATGTTGTAGTTTCGCGACAGAAGCTACAGAAGAGTTACAGAGGCAGTGAAGCCAACAAAGTCAAATTTTAGCCGACGAAGATTAGGGCTTGCAGCCGATGAATATTAGGGTTTGTTTTTGTTATAACAGTCGACTAAGATTAAAGTTTTCATTATGAAAATTCTATTATAAAAGTAGGGCTATTTGGAGAGTTGAGGGTGATTGAATGTGTGGTTGTAGTGTGACATTTGCAGATAGTGCGTAGAGCAAGAAGTTCGATCGTAGTGTGTAGAGTGAATTTAATCAAATTTCTAAGTGTGAAAGATCACAAAGAAAGTAGAGTGTGCGAAGAAGGTGCCGCTGTATTTGTGCAGAGGTGCAAAGGGTGAAGTTCGACCAAGTGTGGCTATGATTGCACAAAGAGAGCAAAGGGTGTAGAGAGAACAAAGGGCAAAGAAGAATGTGGAGTGCTGCTGCTTGAGGACAGAGGTGCATTGGTTCATTGAGAAGAACCTAAGGATAGATTTGGCAAGTCTTTGAGAATGCTTGTGTGCAGAGGATTGATTTGTTCAAAGTTGGACAGATCTAACAGAAAGAGGAAGACTTATACTAGACCAACTGACTGTGTTTGGTACAAGTTGCTGAGCTACTGTGGATGTGATCATAGAAGGCAGAGGTCTCTAAGGCTAATCATTGAGGACAGGAGGTCTTCGGTGGAAAGGAGTTCCATGTGCTAGCAAGAGGTAGAGGCAGTTGATCTTCTGAGGGATCATTTCCAGAGCAGAGGGGAAGGTATCTCATTTGAGCTGAGGCTCATAAACATTGTAATTGGGAAGCATTCCCAAATAACTTTGAGATAATTTTTTGAGAAAATTTTTGTGGACGTAGCCCAACCATTCTGGGTGAACCACGTTAAAATTGATGTCACTTTGTGGATGATTTTGAGCATTGTTTTGATATTGCTTTGGGTATATTGCTTTACTATTTTGAAATCTAAAGGAAAAAGTAAAAAGAGGTCTTATACTGTTCACCCCCCCTCTCGGTATAAGCTTGTGTTCTTCAATTGGTATCGGAGCGGGTGCCTTCGAAAAGTTTAACGACTTGAAGGAAAAGCTAGTAAAGAACACAATGGATTATTCAAGTGGCAATGCAACACCTATTCTTGATGGGTCAAATTTTGGTCTTTGGAGTGCAAGGATGAAGGTTCATCTAATGGCACTTGGTAATGAGGTATGGGAAGTAATTGAAGATGAGTACACTATTCCTGTACATGGTCCAAATACTAAAGAAGAAAGGCTCATACATCATAGCAATTCAAAAGCAATGAATGCAATCCTAAAAGGCTTACAGAAAGTAGATCTCACCAAAGTGATTCACTAAAATACAACGAGTGAAATGTGGAAATAGTTGCAGGTGGTTCATACAGGTGATACAAATTTCAGAAATGCCAAGTTAAGACACTTCAAAGGTATGTTTGAACAACTCAAGATGAATGATGATGAAAATATTAGTGGCTACATGCTTCGTATGGATGAAGTTGTTAACTCCATGAAAGACTTAGGTCTTGAGCTTGCTGAAAATGATGTTTGTGATAAGATTTTAAGATCTCTTCCTAATAGATTTAGTGAAAATATTTTTGCTATTGAGGAAGCTAAATATTTGGATAAGTTGAAAAAGGATGAGCTCCATAGTATACTTGCAGCATTTGAGTTGAGAACTCAAGTGAAGGTTGACATCAAGAAAGAGGCAGCTTTCAAGGCCACCAAGAAATCCAAAGGTAAACAGCTTCAAGAGAGTGATGAGTCTTCTAGTGATGAAGAGGCATATTACAACAAGAAAGGCAAGTTCTCTAGAAAGCACAAAAGCATGAAAAATATAAGATGTTTCAATTGTGGAAAGTTTGGTCATTATGCTACTAACTGTATTGTTCCCAAGAATGAAAGTGATGAAGATAAAAAGGATTCTAAGAGCAAGGATTCTGAAAAGCACAAGCATCACAGGAAGAACAAAGATGAGCACAACAATCAAGGAAAGAGGTATTATCACAAGCACAATAAGAGTTTCTACCTAGACAAAGCAAGTAAGTGTTCTAGTAGTGATAGTGAAAGTTCTTCAAGTGATGATAAAAATGAAATGTTGTTCATATCAAAAAAAGAGGAAGAACCGAAATATAGATTCATTATTATGAAATGTCTTAGATGTGGAAATTTTGGTCACCTTGAGGATGATTGTAAAAACAATGATTTGGTTTCTAGTATGTATGAGGATGCTTCAAAAAACTATAAGGAAGATGCATATATGGTTTTTGAAAAAGGTAGCACCTCTAGTGATAAGAAATCTGAAAAAGGCTTTGATGATTTAGAAAGCAAACGAATAAAGGATCTTGAAAGTGAACTTACTAAAACTCTTAGTGCTTTGAAAAAGAAAAGAAAGAAGAATTCTAGACTAAAGGATAGGTTAGATGAATGTTGTATGGAGAGAGATGATCTTATAGAAAGTCTCAACTTCTCTATGGCTAAGACACAAGAACTCAAGGATGAGTTAGAGTCTAAGGTTCTTGAGTATAGTGAGTTAGAACATAAAATGGCTTCTTTGAAAGAGGAAACTAAAGAGTACAAGGATAAGCTTTATAGGTTTCAAGATAGCTCCAGAAAGGTTAATTCACTCATCAAAGGTCAAAGAAAGACAACAGATAAAATAGGCCTTGGTTTTGTTAAGCCACACAAGGAACAAGCTGGAGAGTCTAGTAAGAGACTCCAAAAGGAAGAGAGTTCTGATGAGGAAAGTATATCAGATCATGAGTTCTTGAATGATAGCTACGCAAAAATAGAAAATAGAATTCAGGATGAGAAGAAGAAGTTTTTAGGACCCAAGAGGTCAAATAAAGGAAAATTTCAAGGCAAATGTTTTGCGTGTCACAGGTTTGGTCACATGGCTTCGCATTGCATGACTCAAGTAAGGAAGGTAAATGATAGTTTCAGAGGTGGTAATTTGTTTCAAGGGTATTGCTACTCTTGTAAACGGTTTGGGCATAAGGCAATTTTTTGCACGGCTAATAACGAGGAACGGGGTTAGTCGAACAGAGCGGATTCAAAGAACAGGTATGCCTAAAAGAAATAACATTGTTACTTGTTATAAGTGCAACAATGAAGGTCACATAGCTAGACAGTGTAGAGCTGAACTTCCAAGATACAAGAACAGGAACAATGGTATGAAAAGGTCCAAGGATCAAGGCATGGATAAGAACAGGGATGAGAACAAGAACAAGAATAGTGACAAGAACAGGAATACGGGCAAAGAGTTCAAGAGAAGGCCCAACAAGGAAATTATAGATGATGATGATGATCAGTGCCTAATGGGAGTTTTACTCCCACCCCAAAATTAATCACCTCATCAGGAGGTGGGGGAGGGACTAAGCTAAGAGGCTCATTCTTAGTCTCGAGCCCCAAAGGTGACCCTTTGCCATTGATGACAAAGGGGGAGAGATATGAGTAAGGGGGAGAGCTTCAAGTGAAGAGGAAAGCTTCAAGTCGGGGGGAGCAAAACTTCAAAGGAAGATTCTCAGTTGTGGGCATAGTTTGTCAGTTGTTAGCTCAATTGGTTTTAGTTTTTGCTCTTGAGAAGTGTTTTCAGTAAAGGTTTGCCATCAATGACAAAGGGGGAGATTGTTGGCAATTTTGGGTACTTTGGGTACATTGCATTTGCTCAAGTGAATAAGTTGTCATTGATGTCAAGAAGCTTTTGAAGGAATTTGATTTGATGTCGAATAATTTTTTTTGATGCAGGTTACGGCATGACAGTTTCAAAGGTCTTTTGTAAACCCTAAGCTGAAAGGTTCGAAAGAAAGTAAGTTGGAAAAATGTCGCGATATCGTGACATGTCGCATTTTCGCGACTTAAGTAGGAGAGAGAAAGCTTTTTAGAAAAGTGTCACGATATCGCGACATGTCGCATTTTCGCGACTTAAGTAGGAGAGAGAAAGCTTTTTAGAAAAGTGTCATGATATCATGACATGTCACATTTTTGCGACTTAAGCAGGAGAGAGAAATCTTTTTAGAAAAGTGTCGCGATATCGCGACATGTCGCAGTTTCGCGACTCAAAGAGGAGAGAGAATGTTCGGAGTCAGAAATGTCATGATTTCACAACATATTGCAAGGAAGGTTGTACGGACAAAAAAGTGTCACGATTTCATGACATGTTACGGGAGACAGAGTCTGAACGGAAAAGTGTCATGATTTCACGACATAATGCAGAAGAGAGAGTCCATAGTGTGAATTGTCTCGATTTCATGACAAGTTTGAAGAGAGAGAAAGTAACATGAAAAGTGTCATGATTTCGTGACATGCTGCAGAGTTTGAAGTGAGAACCATCATGATTTTGTGACATGCTACAGATTAAAATGTTTCAAGTAAGAACTGTTGCAATTTCATGACATGCAGCAAAGGAAAGGTTTCGAAGTAAGAAATGTCGTGATTTCGTGACATGTTGAAGAGAAAGTGTATGGATGTAGAAAGTGTCGATATTTCATGACAGGTTGAAGATAAAGCTTATGGATGCAGAGAGTGTCATGATTTCACGACATATTGAGATGGCAGCATACGGTTGGAGAAAGTGTCACGATTTCATGACAAAAACAAGAAGCAGGTCTTCAATAGGAGAAGAGTCGTGATTTCGTGACAGAAGCAAAACAAAAGAGCATGGAAGAAGAAGCATCATGATTTCACAACAAATTCAAGAAGGAAGAGCTCAAAGGCAAAAGCATCACGATTTTGCAACATGTTTCGTTTTCGCGGGCGTAAGGCAAAGAAAAGCACAAGGCAGCGAAAGTGTCACAATTTCGTGACATGTCATGTTTTTGCTAGTGCAAGCAGAGAAAAGTGCAAGGAAGCAAAAGTGTCACGATTTCATGACAAAAACTGAAAGCAGGCCTTCTATAGGAGAAGTGTCATGATTTCATGACAAAAGCAGAAAGGAGGTCGACGAAGGGAGAAGTGTCACGATTTTGCGACAAAATTAGAAAGGAGGTCGACGAAGGGAGAAGTGTCGCGATATCACAACAAAAGCAAAGTTGATGCTGAAAAAGACAAAAGTGTCATGATATTGCAACAAGAGTTTAGTTGAAGTCGACAAAGGCTGAAGTGTCGCGACATCGCGACAAAAGCCAAAAGAAAGTGTACGATTGCAAAGGTGTCACAATATCGTGAAATATTGTAGTTTCACAGCAGAAGCTACAGAAGAGTTACAAATGCAGTGAAGCCGACAAAGTCAAATTTTAGCCAATGAATATTAGGGTTTGTTTTTGTTATAACAGCCGACTAAGATTAAAGTTTTCATTATGAAAATTTTGTTATAAAAGGAGGGCTGTTTTTAGAGTTGAGGGTGATTGAATGTGTGGTTGTAGTGCAACATTCGCAGATAGTGCGCAGAGCAAGAAGTTTGATCGTAGTGTGTAGAGTGCATTTCGTCAAATTTCTAAGTGTGAAAGATCACAAAGGAAGCAGAGTGTGTGAAGAAGGTGTCGTTGTATTTGCGTAGAGGTGCAAAGGGTGAAGTTCGACCAAGTGCGGTTGTGATTGCGCAAAGAGAGCAAAGGGCATAGAGAGAACAAAGGGCAAAGATGAATGTGGAGTGCTACTACTTGAGGATAGAGGTGCATTGGTTCTTTGAGAAGAACCTAAGGATAGATTTGGCAAGTCTTTGAGAAGGCTTGTGTGTAGAGGATTGATTTTTTCAAATTTGGACAGATCTGACAGAAAGAGGAAGACTTGTACTAGACCGACTGACTATGTTTGGTACAGGTTGTTGAGCTGCTGTGGACGTGATCATAGAAGGCGAGAGGTCTCTAAGGCTAAGTATTGAGGATAGGAGGTCTTCGGTGGAAAGGAGTTCCACGTGCTGGCAAGAGGTAGAGGTAGTTGATATTCTGAGGGATCATTTCCAGAGCAGAGGGGAAGGTATCTCCTTTGAGCCGAGGCTCATAAACATTGTAATTGGGAAGGATTCCCAAAGAACTTTGAGATAATTTTTAGAGAAAAGTTTTTTGGACGTAGCCCAGCTATTCTGGGTGAACCACGTTAAAATTGATGTCACTTTGTGGATGATTTTGTGCATTGTTTTGATATTACTTTGGGTATATTGCTTTACTATTTTGAAATCTAAAGGAAAAAGTAAAAGGAGGTCTTATACTATTCACCCCCCCTCTCAGTATAAGCTTGTGTTCTTCACTTCTTGAGGTTGATAAGCTCCAAAATGAAATTCAAATGTTAAACATATTATGTAGGATAAAATCCTAGAGGGGGACCCATGTTTTGAGCTCTCATTTGCATGTATAAAGCTCATATTTTTTTAGTGGAATTTTGATTCAAAATAAAAATAGGCAAGAATTAATACAACACACCTTGGGATATATTAGCGCTTGGTGGATTCTACAAGCTATTTTGGATATTAATTTTTGGAAATCCTTGTGAATCTTAATTAAATGTAGGAACATATGTTGATTATTTATTTGTATCTCTAAGAAGTTGAGAAGTAAATTTTGGATGGATCGACTTCTCACTTGATCTAGCCAATTATTATCTTGTATTTTCTTGATCACTTGAACCATCTTGTTATGGATTAGGGTTAGCTTATTTGTTTGATATAGGTTGTAAACCTTGATTTGATTGCGATATTGATGGATTTATTTATGAAAGAGTGAGGTAAAAATTTAGAGTACTTATTTGGGATACCATACATTTGATCCTAAGGGTGAAGTATTGGTAAGTACAAGGAGAGCTTGGGAGCTTTTATCCATGTTATACAAAGGATTTGAATTAACATTGGGAACCATGGGTGGAGTAGTGGCACAATTCTAGGCAAGAAAATAAAATATGGTCAAAGACCATAATAAGGCAAATGTGTTATTTCTTGATCCATTTAGATAAAATAAATAAAAATAATTCAATTCAATTTCATCCCAAAGTTTTGCATACATTCAATGGAAAATATAACTAACAACAAAATATAAGAGAATCACCATAAACATCATTCATATATAGAGACTTTTGATAAACCAAAATATTTTCTAGTAGAATGACCATGCATAATTTTTCATTGATATAAAATAATAGGATTATAGCAAAAGAGAGTACCTCTAGTATTTCTTAATATGGCCAAAATATATTAGGACATTTAGACTCCTATTTAAGCATGAATTTTACTTTTTAATCCTAACAAAATACTATCTACCATTATAATTTACATGAGTTATAAACATAAATTTAAGGACATTGATCCTCTCTATTCATAGTGGTTCTAATGAATTGCTATATTTTTATTGATTACCAGTTTGATAGATTATAATGTATTGTGGATTCTTTGACTGAGTCATTTTATTGAACCCTCTAGCTACCTTATTTCTTGGTCATTGTACAATTGTTAGTGGTGTACAAAATTTCTAACTCCTACCTATTTTTCTCAAGGAACATCACTCATGTCTAGAAGCTTTTGTTAATCCATTTATCATTGGTTCAATATAGTGCCTATATTGTGATTCCATATAGTGGAAATATCCTTCTTTAATGTATTATCAGTATGATTTGATATATGTATGATATCAAGGATGAATCAAGGATATATATGTATGATATCAAAGATTAATCAAACTAAAACAAACCTCTATGATTCAATACTATCAAACCCAATTTGAGAAATTGGCTAACAAGACCAAGGGGTTGAATGAAGGTTTTTTTCAAATTTGTTTCATCAGTTCCTTCAAATATTATATTAAGTATGAGGTCAATATGTTCAAACCACAATCTATGATGTAGGCCATAGGATTGGCATGATTTTCCAAATAATTATTTTTGGCTCAAAGTAGATCACCTAAATTTCCACAAGTCAAATCCACATTTTCTTCTAAGTTCACATCCAATACTAACATTAAATCTACCCCTACAATCATTTGACTATAGAAGATATGGATGCTTAATGCACACAATAATTATATTATAATTATGATGAGAAATATTCACCAAGGCATAAATGAATCCAAAAGAAGCTATTTTTGCCAGATGCAAAGGAGTCAGTAAGCAGTGAACAAATTGATGATGAAGTAGAACCATCGAAGGAACCAATTTAGGATGAGGGTGAAACACAAGAAATATAGAAAAACATTTCCATCCATGATCTTGCAAGAATTACTACCCCTCAGATAATGAAAGTAGTAGGCTTTTTCAAAGGTCAATGTATTACAATTATCATTGATTCAAGAAGTACACACAATATATTTTTACACTTGAGTCACCAAGCAATCCAATTATTACATACATACATGCAACTCCTTTGAGGTTATGGTGGCAAATGGAATAACTTTTCATTGTAAAGGCAAATTCCATAACATTAAGTTGAATATAGGGTACTATGAACCCAAAATGGATATGTTTGCTCTTCAACTAGGAGGATGCAATATTGTGCTAGGAGCTTAATGGTTAGGTACTTTGGGAACCATAGCCTAGAAATTTACAAATTTATAGATGTAATTTTCACATAATGGTAGTCCCTACACTCTCTATGGTTCACAAGCAAGATCTCCCTAGATTATCAATTCAAACTGTATGGATAAGTTGATAAAAAATCTTCTTGTGGGTAATTGCTCAGATATTTACAATTCAACCACAAAATTCAATAGAGGATAAACTACCATAAGATTTGTAACTCGTTCTGACTAAGAATGATGTTGTTTTTGCATAATCGATATAACTACCACCTAGAAATTCCCATGATCATGTAATTCCATTGGTCCTGGTGTTTGTGTATAGATTTTTGTGAGCTCAATAAGATCACCGTTAAGGATAAATTTTATATTCCAATTGTAGATGAATTGTTGGATCAACTTCATGGTGCTATGTTTTTCTCAAAGTTAGATCTTTGCTTAGGTTTCCATAAAATACAACTCAAGGAGTATATTTCCAAAATAACATTTTACACTCATGGAGATCAAACTCTTGGCTATGCCATTTGGCTTAACAAATACACCTTCCATATTTTAGAGCCTCATGAACAACATCTTCTACCAATTCCTTTAAAATTTCATTTTAGTTTTCCTTGATATTTTTATTTATAGTCACTTTTGGGAGGAGCATCTCATCCATAAGGATTAGACTCTACAAATTTTAGCTCAACATCAACTAAGCTAAGAGGTCTATGTTTTCTTTAGGATTGACCAAAGTAGATTATGTGGGACACATTGCTATTAAATATGGATTTAAAGTTGATCCTAAGAAGATTTAAGTCGTTCAACATTGATCGATGCCTCACACTCTTAAGGAGCTTTAAGTATTTTTAGGACTCATAGGGTATTACCACAAATTTATCCAAAACTATGGTAAAATTGTTGCTCCTTTTAATGCCCATGTTAAAAATATACATTAATTGGATAACCCCATATGAGAAGGTTTTCTTTGACCTAAAGCATGCTATGACAACCACTCCAGTATTAGCCATGCTTTATTTCTCCAAACCTTTTGTAATTAAAAATGATGCTTTGGGTAATGATATTGGAGCTATTTTGATATAGAAGGGAGCACCATTGGCCTTCACTATTAAAAAAAAATTAGATCAAAATCTAGATAAATCAATTTATGTAAAGGATATGCTTGCCATTTTTCATGTGGTTAATCACTGGTGACCCTATATAATTGGGTATCATTTTTCCATATAAATAGACCACCAAAGTCTCAAGTACTTCCTGTAGCAATGGGTCACCATGCCTAAAAAACAAAAGTTAGTCTCTAAACTAATTGTTTATGATTGTGAGATTGCATATACAAAATGCAAGGAGAACATTATGGTTGATGCACTCTCTCACCAATTTGAGGCTCATAATATGCTATGTGCCATCTCTTAACTCATACCTTAATGGATTAATTATCTTAGAGAGGATGTGCTCAGGGACTCCAGATTGTAAACTTTGGTTGCCACACTTTAAACAGAGCATACCTCATGCCTAGGATACACTTGGGATGGACAAGATTTGAGATATCTTCAACACCTTATTTTTTCCCATACTTATCAACTATGGGAACTCTTATTGAAGGAAATGCATACTTCACCAACTATAGACCATTTTGGGTTCCTCAAGACTTATGAAATGATTAAGTATACTTTTTTTTTAAGGGAATGTAGAAGGATGTTCAAATTTTTGTGGCAGAGTGTGACATATGCCAATGGATGAAAGGAGAAATAATGCATTCCCATGGAACTCTTTAGCCCTTGCCCATTATAGAAAAATTATATATAGATGTTTCCATAGAATTTATTTAAGGGTTACCTAAGTTAGGAGGTAAATCAATTATTTTTGTGGTAGTGGATCATATCACAAAGCAACTTTTTCAGAATCTATCTTATATTGTATTTTTTATATATCTATTCTCAGTACTTAGTATTTTTTAGTATTTTTAATTAATTATTATTATTATTAATTGCTCTCTTTATATAATTTATTCTAGCTTGAGTGGTCTCCATGAGTCCTATAGAATAATCTACAAAGGGCATTATCTTGGTGTTATCTTTTACTATGTTGTGAATTTACTACTTGTGTTAGAAATTTGGTGGCCAAGATTCCCATCTAAAGGTAAATTTAAGGCTTTCAAAGTGTGGATTTAGTTTTGCAACTATGTTTATTTTAAAATATGTTGGTCTTTCAGCTTTGTTTGGCTCCAATGTAGGATATTGAGCAAAGGGCATTATATTGATAGTATCTTTTCCTGTGTTGTGTATTTTTTAATTGTGTTAATAATTAGGTGGTCAAGTTCCTTTCTTGAAGGTAAACTTGAGGCTTACAAATCATGGATACAGTTCCTCAAGTGTGTAAACCTTAGAATATGTTGGTCTTTCAGCTTTATTTGGCTTCAATGTAGGACATTGAACAAAGGGGTTATCTTGACACTATCTTTGTATATATGGTGAATTTGTTAACTATGCTATTGGTTGGGCTATTTTGGGATCGAATTAGGTATTTCTTGGTCATAGTAAGGATAATTTATGAGTATATTGAGGAGGTGGAAGTAGTTGGGATGATTATGAAGTAACTGTATTCCATTTGATTTGGTTTTTTTTATTGGATTTTACATCTGAGTTGTGTAGTGTTATTAGTGTTATCTTATGTTTTTCAACATAGTTTTAGTGTATGGATCCTATCTTTTAGATGTTGAAAACTATTTTTACCTTTTGTGTTATCTGGGCATTATCTTCTCTTTATTTTATTCTATTGGCCTATTTCTATGGCTTTTTTATGTTGGACCTATGGTTTTGTTTTATTTTGACATGCTTGGTTAAGGTGACTTCCTTGTAAAAGGGTCAAGGCCCTTTCTAAACCTTGTTTTTTTAGCTTATCAAGAAAAAAAAATCTAGAGCAAAGTGACATTTTGCATGTAAGCCAACTCTTGAGCATTAGGTTAGGGTTGCATGATGTGTATATTTAAAATACATGGTCCCATGAATGAATGTATCTTTTTTTAAATTAATGAATATATTGAATGAGGTTTCTTCCTTCAAGATGTCTATAATTTTGTGTTATTTTGTGATATTGTTATTATATTTTGTATTGCAATATATTTTTCTTTCATGAAATTCTATTTTATTTGAAATATTTATGTGAATGGGTTTATTTTAATTAGAATGTTTCTAACATGATCTAATTTTATATATTTGCATAAAGAAATACTTGGATGTGCAACTTTCCCTTCTATAATACACTTCACTTTATTTAAAAATTTTGACTTGTCTTTAGTCCACCTAATTCTAAAAGAGGTTATGTGTGAGATTATTTAAGAGGAGGTATTATGAAATACCAAGAGTACCTAGAAAAAAAATAAAATAAAGGATATCACATGTATATAATAAATCAATATCCCAAGAATTTGATAGGAATAGGAAGGATTGAGTAGAACATATTATTAAGCCTTTGTTATGTGCCTCTTAAAGACCTAATAACTACTTCTAATGTCAAAAATATAGTTGTCCCTCTAATGAATATGGAAAAAATATTTTGATTTTATAACATACTATAAATTTATCCTTTTTAAATAAAGTAATGGGATATAAGGATTATCAAGTACAATTTAGTTCCCAACACTATAACATGTTCTTGAATGGATTTCAACAAAGTGAAGAGCTCAAAATTTTATATGATTAAAAAAAAGGCTTAAAATGCTTCATATGCAAAAAAATACCGTTCTCTAAAATATTTTTCCTAATATCCCTAAAAAATAAATCTTAAATAATTTAGTAATATTGTATCTAACCATATTTTATCACTTGGCATCCATTGATTTATCAATTACTACCATTGATAATATACCACTTTACACCATTGGAAACTAATATATGAGGTTTCATAAAATATAAAAGTTTTTTTGGCCAATTTGATACATATATAGTAAAAAATTATTTTATGGAATGCAAATATGCTACATTGATTTCCATGTTAGCCAAAGATCCACATCATCAATCCAATAGTACAAAGATACAAAGAAGATTAAATTCAAGTCATTTTAAAGCTAAAACTATTATGCTAGCCAAGCTTCCAATGCTTATGTTGAGGCTATGGAAAAAAAACCTTAATTTATAGGCTAAAAGAGCAACACAACCTCTTAATAAAAGGGATTTGAAAACTTGATATGCTAGCCATAATACACTCTAGCTAACCAATGTGACTAAACAACATAATCATGTCAAAGTTGTTTGTGCCTTATTGAAGAGAACTATCAATCTAACTAAATAGAGCATTGCTTGTTAAAATGAGAAGGCATAGATTTTGAAACCAAGAACTCCTCTCCCCCACACATAAGTCAATGCTTTCCTAACAAAATTGCCATGCCTTCTAGCCAAGAAAAAATCAACTAATCAATCTATCATTTCTATGTTCATTTAGAAAAGAGAAGAACAAAGATGAGGTATCATAATTGAACCTATGTTTATCCTAAATTAAATATCTTAATCATGTATATCTAACTAACTTGGTACCCTTTATGAATACATAAGATTGCACATCCTCTCCTTGAAGAGATATGTCACACTCAATATTGTTGGATATGTCTCATCCTTTGCAAAGGAAGTATTGTATAGCAGACTTCCATTTAGGTGGTTCTACTCACTGGTGAGCGGCCCGAGGCCCAAGGAGGGTGGGCAAAGCCCACTCGGGCTGGGGGCGAATCCCCTAGGGGGGTTCAGGGGAGCATCACCCCCAAAAAAAAATTTCCCCTTTTTTCATAGTGATTTGTGGAGTAGTTTTCAAGATTTCGATGGTTGGTGGGTGTGAGCAGTTTTATACCATGGTATTTGTGCCCATGATATTCTAATACCACATTGTGGTTTAGGGTTGTAAGAGTTTAATTTATATTGTTTGTAATGTACCATTATGGATAAGGTGAATACTAATATAAAAGGAGGTGTGGCTCTTATTTGTTGGACATAATCCATATTGGGTGAATCAGGATAAATCTCTTATGTTCTATGTGCATGTATTTTGTTAGTTGTTATTTTCTTTTGAGTTATTTAATTTCTACATTATTATTATGGAATATTTTGGGTATAAACTCTTCATTTGGTATCATATCCAAGTTGTTATCCATAGAGGGACGCCTTTATTACTAGGGTTTCAATTCATTTGAAGAGGATCTAGGGTTTCTAGGAGTTATAGAAAACCTATTTTGGAGTGGGAGTTTTACATAGGATCTTGAAGAAAAATGATGGGAAATCAATCAAGGATAGAGATAGAGAAATTTTATGGAAAAATTTTTGATCTATGGAAGTTAAATATGGAGTATCTGCTCGAGGAAAGAGATCAGTGCGCTGTTATATTTGAAACAAAACTAGCTAGTACATCTGATGAAGATTGGAAAAAGTTGAATCAGAAAGCGATGAGTCTAATTTGATTATCTTGTAGATTCTATCCTAATCAATGTTTTTTAAGAAGCTACTACAAAGTATATTTGGGATAAGTTAGGGGCTCTATATCAATCTAAGTCCTTTGTGAACAAATTATTCCTCTAAAAGAAATTGTATAATCTCAAGATGAATGAAGGAGATTCAGTAGCAGATCATCTAAATGCATTCAATACAATGGTAAGTCAACTTAAATCTATTGAAATTAATTTGATTAAGGAAGATAGATGTATTAATTTGCTATGCTCTTTACCAGATTCATGGGATAACTTGGTTGTAGCAATTGGTAGTACAACTTCATCCACATTAAAGTTTGAACATGTTGTGCCATATTTATTATCAAATAATATGAGGAGAAAATCCATGGAGGGCACATCAAAGGATACCGTAATAGTAAGAGGGCATTCCAAGGAAAAATATAAAACAAGATTTGGTGATATATCTAAGTCTAGAGGTAGATCCAAGTCTCAAGGAAATTTTGAGAGAAAATGTTGAAAATGTAGCAAGCCTGGACACATGAAGAAGGATTGTAGATCAAAGAATGTTGATTCTGGAAAGAGATCTAAAAAATCCACTTCTACAAAGATAAATAAATCCACTGATGAAGGAGGGGATGTATATTTGGCATCTTGCTCCACACTTTCAGATAGAAATGATTGGTTGATCGATACTAGTGCCTCTTTTCATATGACTTCTCATAGGGGTGGTTTCGTGAATATGAAAGATATGATGTAGGGGATGTACTATTGGGAGATGATTCACCACTTAGAATCATTGGTCGTGGAAGGGTAAAAATATTATTACAGGATGGTAGGGTTAAAACCCTCCCAGGTGTGATGCATATTCCTGGCATTTCTAGAAATTTAATTTTTGTAAGTAAAATGGCTAATGCAGTAGTAAATGTCAGTTTTAGTAAGGATTCATGCAAAATAATTCATCGATCTATGGTGTTAGAAAGAGGATTTAATATTATAACCTTGTATAATCTATTGGGAAGCACTATGACAAATGAGTGCAATAGCTCAACTATTCTTGAGGCTGAATCAGACAAAAGTTCAACGCTCTAGCATCAAAGAATGGGATATATTGGAGAAAAGGGATTGTGTAACCTGTACATAAAAGGTATGGTTCAAGGTATCCCTAATTGCTCAATGTGTTTTAATTTATGTGAACATTGTATTTATGGCAAGAAAATTTGTGAGTTTCCCATCTAGTGTTGCAAGATCAAATGGGGTATTAGATCTAATTCATAATGATATTTTTGATCTCGTTCCTATTCCATATCTTGGAAAATCATGATACTATGCTTCTTTCATTGATGATTTTTCAAGATATGCATGGATTTATTTTCTTAAAAGTAAATATGAAGTGTTTGATAAGTTTAGAGAATTTAAAGCACTTGTTGAAAATCAAACTAAGAAAAATATTAAGGTGTTGAGGTCTGATAATGGAGGAGAGTATTGTTCAAATAAATTTGAGATTTTTTGTAAGTAATGTGGTATTGCAATATAGAATACTACTCCATATACACCCCAAAAAAAAATATTTGCTGAGATATTGAACATATCACTGATGGAAAAGGCTAGAAGTATGCTCAATGGTGCTGGTCTAACACAAGAATTCTGGGAAGAGGCAATGAATGCGGCATGTTACTTGCGAAATCGATCTCCTATATCAGCATTGTTGGATCAAAATCCATTTGAAGCATGGTTTGGTAAGAAACCCTCTCTTCCATATCTTAGATTTTTTGGCTGTGATGCATACATACATATTTCAAAGGAGAAAAAAATTAATCTTGATAATAAGGTTGTTAAAAGTATCTTTATTGGTTATAACTATGATGTTAAAGGATATAAAATTTGGAATCCAAAAACTAAAAGTACAGTTTACAGTAGAGATGTGGTGTTTAGAGAAATGAAAAGTGATCATAAGAATGAAATAACAAAAGAACCTGAAAAGGTGCAATTTGATCTCATGGAATAAGAATCCTACTCATAAGAAGAAGAAGAGGATGAACCAGAGGTTCATACACTTGTGGTAAGGAGATCAACACGAGAAAGAAGACAACCTGATAGGTATAGTCCATCTGTTTTTCCTTCTTTTATTTTATCTGTTACTGATGAAGATCCTAGAACAGTTAGAGAAGTTGTTAATTTTGAAGAGGTAAACCTTTGTAAATAAGCCATGAATGAGGAAATGATGGCCCTGGAAAAGAACAAGACATGGGATCTAATAAAATTAACTGGTGGAAGAAAAGCAATATGTTGCAAATGGTTCTTCAAGAAGAAGCGAAATGTTTAAGGAAAAGTGGAGAAATATAAAGCTCACCTGGTTGCTAAAGGCTATTCGTAGGTAGAGAGAATTGATTATGGTGAAGTATTTTCTCCTATTGCAAATCTAACCTCAATAAGATTTTTTTATCTATGGTTGTTGTATTTGATATTGAAATAGAGAAAATAAATGTAAAAATTGCATTCCTTCATGGGGATTTAGAGGAAGAAATCTATATGAGACAGTCTGAAGGATTCATTGTTGAAGGAAAGGAGGATTTTGTATGTAAGTTAAATAAATATCTGTATAGACTGAAACAATTACCTAGAATGTGGTATCAAAAATTTTATAATTATGTGTTAAGACTTGATTTTGTTTGTAGGAATGTTGATCATTGTGTATACTCAAATCAAATTGGTAATGTACTTGTCATTATAGTTTTGTATGTTGATGATATGTTACTAATTGGAAACAGTAAGAAAATGATCAGGGAAGTGAAGTCATAGTTACCATCACAGTTTGACATGAAAGACCTTGGCCCTGTAAATTTTATTTTGGGTATGCAAATAAACAGAGATCATTCAAAAAAAAAGTGGCTAAATCATAAAAAGTATGTTGAGATAGTTTTTAAGAGATTCAGTATCCAGGATTGCAAACCAGTGAAGGTACCTATTTTGTTGGGTGAAAAATTGTCTGTTGAACGATGTCCAAAAATAGAAGAAGAGGTAGAAGAAATGTCCCATGTTCCTTATGATAATTTTGTAGGGAGTTTTATGTATGCCATGGTGTGTACTAGACCAAATATTTCCCATGTAATGGGAGTTTTGAGCAGATATATGTCTAAACCTGGTAAAGAGCATTGGACTATTGTAAAAAGGGTTTTCAGATATTTACGTGGTACATCTAATTTTTCAATCTATTTTGAAGGTATAGGTAAATAAAATAAATCCTTAGATATAGAAGGTTTTTTGATGCAGATCAGGTGGGATATCTTGATAATAGAAGATATACTAGTGCATATATATTCAACTTGTTTGGAGAGGATTTTAGTTGGATGAGCAAAAGATAAATTGTTGTTGCTCTTTCAACCATTGAAGTTGAATACATGGCAGCCACTGATGCAAGTAAGGAAGTAGTATGGCTAAAAAGAATATGCATTGATATTGGGTTTTTTCAAGGAGTTGTGAAGATAAATTGTCATAGCCAAAGTGCTATATTTTGGTAAATAACCTTGCTTACCATTTAAGAATGAAGCACATTGATACAAAGTACCACTTCAATAGGGACATGATTGAACAGAAGAAAGTGTTACTAGAAAAAGTGGATACCAAGGAAAATGTTGTAGATGCTTTAACCAAGGTAGTTAGCATAGAAAAGTTCATGTTTTGTACAATTGAAATGGGTTTGGAAAGACCAAGTGGTGGAACTAATATTGATTACAGTATTTATGCAAAGTATTCAACAAGTGGGAGAATGTTGGATGTGTCTCATCCTTTGCAGAGGAAGTACTATATAGAAAACTCCTGTTTAGGTGGTCCTGATCGTCGGTGAGTGGCCCGGGGCCCAAGGAGGGTGGGTGAAGTCCCTAGGGGGCTTCAGGAGGGGCATAACCCCCCCAAAAAAATTTCCATTTTTATAGAGTAATTTGAAGAGCGGTTTCTAGGATTTCGATGGTTGGTGGGTGTGGGCGGTTTTAGCCCATGGTATTGTGCCCATGGTATTATAATACCACATTGTGGTTTAGGGTTGTAAGAGTTTCCTTTATATTGATTGTAATGTCCCATTATAGGAAAGGTGAACAATAATAGAAAAGAAGTTGTAACTCTTGTTTGTTGGATGTAGCCCATATTGGGTGAACCAAGATAAATCTCGTGTTCTGTGTGCATGTATTTTGTGAGTTGTTAAAGGGTGCATGTCAACTACCTGATGGGATTTTTGAAGAGCGATGAAGGCTATAAAAAATACACTGTCGTTGATGTGAGACATTTTTTGCTGATTGAATTGCCGATGGGATTTTATAAGAGCAATTAATGCTGCCAAAAATACACTATCACTGATGTGATACCATTTTCATTGATTGCATTAGCGATGGGCTTTCCCAAAGAGTGATGAAGGCTACCAAAAATCCATCACTGATGTAAAATTATTGTCATTTATGGGATCATTGACAAGGTTTCCCAAAGAGTGATTGTTAATTTTTCCTCAAGCTAAGACTTTATGTGGTCATTGATTGAACTTATTCACTGATCGTAAGAGTGATGGCTTTTGTCTATCAATGACAAATTTTTCCAAGATCTGAGTCAGCAAACTTTGGCACCAAATTAAAAATGGATTATTTTGCATAGAAAAATGAGAGGTTATTACAGATATCATAACACTTTCTATACTCATCCAAGGGCTGATTTTAGGCTTGGTTAATGGAGACCAAATCTAGCCCAAAGCTCTTAGTCATCCTGAAGTGCCAAAAATATGGTAAAATTTAAAGTGCTAAGAATCTTACAAAAATTTCCAGTCATCTAAATAGACCAAATGGGTATTCAAATCCATTTTGATAATCCAAAAATTCATCATGGTTCATGATATAGATCATTATAAAGTTCACATGATGCTATTATAAATTATTATTTATGGAAAAACTTAATAGCTAAAATTCTAAAAATTTAGTGCCTCTGTGAAATTGAGATCAAGCTCTTTTCAACAATTTTTGAATCATCCCAAATGGAGGTTTCTATCTCGAGTTATGGGCATATCAATTTTACATCAAAATGTAGGGCAAAAGTGACAAAGAGTGGAATACCCTAAAATGAATTTCAATTATTTAGACCTTTAATAAAACCTTAGGACTTGAATTTTTTGAAGTAATATAGCCAAAATAATACAGATTATATGCCAATATTCAAAGATATTGAATTTAAATGAATGTAGCTAAAGCCCAATCTTCAAGAATACAAAATGCTAATAATTTTGAAACCTCAATGTAATAAAAAATCTTTAAACAACCTTGATGTGAGCCAAAAATTTAGATTAAACCCAAAACTTTAATTCTCTAGAATCATCAAAAATTTAGCCTTGCACCCTAAGTTCACCTAGACATTAATTGTGACAAATTTTTGAAAATTTGGGGTGAAAACTAAGTTGTAACTATGGGGTACAACACAGGTTCTGATTGGGATGGGTAGTATGAATAGCACATGAATGCTTCTGAGAACTCCAAAATCTTTAGTTGACAATCAAGAAACCACAAAAATTTAGACTAAAACCTAGAAAGGAAAACAAAAGGTAACAAAGAAAAAATACTAGAGGATTGACCTTGGTTTTGGTCAGTAAAATTTGATGATCTAGTTTAAAAATAGATAAAATTTTACTTATGAAGCAACAAATATGTCGACAATGTATTAAGATGGAGTTGAGGTAGATTTATTTGGAATTTTTTGTGTCATCATACCTTGGCTTGTGTGTGTTTTGTGCATTCATTCATATTTCTTGATCAGTAAAAATTTTATCATATTGGTAGGAGTTAAGCCTACTAAGTATTTCACTTTGAATGATATTCACTTTTGCATTGTTCCACTGCCAACCATGCATCTATATCCCTAGTGGATATGACCTTGATTTCCCCTGGACCTTGCTCTGCTGCCAGCCAAGCATCTATAGTACTAGTAGAGGTTATCCAAATACCCCAAGCACACAACTACTTTGCATTATTTATGTTTTTTTTATATTTGAGATAATTATCTTCACCTTTGCATTGCTCCACTGCCAGCCAAGAATCTATAGCCTTTGTGGAGATGACCTTGATTTCCTCTAGACCTACTCTACTACCAGTCAGGCTTCTATAGCCCTGGTAGAATTTAGCTAGATAGAATCATGATGAATTACAAAGTATATGTTGGGTTAGAAATATGTAAGGCTAAAAAGAAGAGTGTATATGTTTTTGGCTCAAAGCATCCTACCAATGATGACTTTGTTCATTGTGATCCTAAAATAACCTTAAAATTTGTGGGAGATGTGAGGCTTCACCATAACACATAGTACCTTCCACCTAATCTGTTTTAGCTCTAGAATTGTGGTATAATTACCTATAACTTGGCCCATAAGATATCTATGTCATATGTCCTTACTCTAGGTCCTCTTTTTTTTCTGATTAGAAGAAGTCTATCAAAACTATGGTGCAAAACAAAAACCTTTTAAGGAGACAAAAACATAGGCACAGTTGGACACAATGATGAGGAAAAAATAAAGTATCATGGAAACTGAGGGGAGTTTAATGCTCCTATTTTGCAAAAATAATTTTATAACCTTAGGATGTAGAGTCAGTTCAAATTCCTTTTATTTTTGTCTAAATAGCCCAGGATACACTCTCAACTCTTAATGATTCTAGAGAAGAACAAACTATAGCTGAGCTTCATATATATATTTTTATCTTTTCTCTTTTCATGATGTATTTTCTATTGGACTGACCAATTCTTGTGGGGCTCCTAATGATGGATTGGGAATTGGGGATTGTATCGCTCCAAATTTTTCACACCCTTACCTTCAAGCTATAGGATCCATGCCCAAAAGGGGGATGTGAAAAGGATGGCGCGGTACCTCGGACTGAGAGGCCTTGCAAAGGTCCCGCCTCTTGGGGGAGGTGTATTATGGTGATTTTTCGACGGATGGTGGGTTCACCAGGAAACATTTAATGGCAGTTTCCACACCTAGGTTGGGAATGTGTTTGATGTGTTCAGTTTTATCCTTAAACATCCATGTCCTAGGTTTGGCCAAATGAATCAAATTGCTCTATAAGAAAATGTAGATTAAATGAATACAGAGAACAAAATTAAGACAAAAAACAGAGAGAAAATGGAATATTAGAAAGTCATACCTGATCTAGATGTCTGATGAAGATTCTAATTTTTGAAGCAGTCAGGATCGCCTCTGATTTGACAAGATCGTCTTCTATCATACAAGATCGTCTGAGATCTGATGAATTCGTCAGACAAATTCATCAGAGACCTGCAATCAGAGAAATAGGTGCAAGACACAGAAAATACAGCTATTCTAACAGAGGGAAACAATGTAAAATGATAGCAATAATATTAGCATGATGATAATGAACAAAATACAAGTGTACTATGATGACTAAATGACAATTGGTGATTTAATTATGCATTTGATCTAGATGGGTGAACTCCAAGATGCAAGATAACATAAAATAATAAATAAATGAGCTAATTACAGAATAAAACAACAGAAAAAGGTGAAGAAAATGCAAACTTTGGGCACTGATTGCCTCAATGTTGACTGCAGTTGAAATCATCTCGCATTGATACGAAATCATCTTTGATTCAACAGGATCGCCTCCGATCTGAACAGGATCGTCTACGATGATGTAAGCTTGCTCCGGCTAAAAAATACTAATGTACCTACAACAAAATTTGAATAGAACTAATGCAAATAGCAATTTAGGATGTCTTAATGCGTGTGAAGTCAAGTTACAGGGATTATCAGCCAGGGGGATGCTAAGGGGAGGGCCTAGGATTAAATAGACTTTAGGAGGGAGGTTAGGAGGTTGGATATTATCCCTATTTGGGAGATCTCCAATGAGGGAGGGTCTCTAGCAGCGTAGATACGCTTCTGCCCAGATTAGAGACATCGTTGGAATAGAAGCTAATTGTGAAAAATTAGTTTATGGACAAGATCGTCTAAACGTCCTAGCCCAGACAAAATCATCAGATCTGAGGCGATATCATCTGATCGGTGATGATATCGTAAAACGGTCAAAACAAACTCTAAAAATGGTGCAAAAAAGGAGGAAACAGATTACATAGTGGTTTGGGAGCGATTTTAGAGGTTAAATTTTGAATTTGAATTATTTACTAGAGCAAGTGTAATTACTAAGGTTTTACTGTGCCAATTTTAGGGTGCTACATTTTGCCCCCTCTTTAGCGAATTTTTTGAAGAAAATGCGTTAAAGATGAGTTCTTCTCGATTTATGAGAAAGAAAAAATTATTCCCATTTTTAGGCGACAATTCTTGGTCGAATCGTACGACAGCTTACTATGGTGCCCCCTCCGTGTTTTTACCCAAATCGAACGGTTGAGGTAAAAATGTGGAAAAGCAAAATTTTAAAATTGTTTTTAATTATGTTTTGAATAAAATTAAAAAAATTGGGTAAAACCCTAATTCATTTTTACTGTTCGTTTTCTTGGTTTCTGGAGCTCTGCAAGCAAAAATGGTGGAGACAGCGCACAGAGCGACAGAGGTCCGACGTGGGCTACGGGTAAGAGTCTAAACTTAGCTTAGAATTGTTTAATTTTAATTTAAATGCTTTTTAGGTGAATTGTGATTAATTTTTGAGCATCACGGCCATTTTTGGTCCATAGACGTCGTCGAGATGAAATTGTCCCGATTTCAACGAAATCGTCTCAAGTTCACCGATTTCGTCTAATAGCGAAATCGATGAAAGGAGATGATTTCGTCAAATTAGGGACGATTTTGGAGACGATTCTGCTCAAATGGGGGATGATATCATCTAATTGTGGACGATATCATCATTTGTAAAATTGAACTTATTTTACTTGCATTATTAATCACTTGAGTTGTTATTAATGATTTTTTGTTGTTGATGTTTATGTTGCAGAGAGGATTGCTAAAGAGCAGAGAATGGAAATATGGGAGGTTGAAAGATGACTTGGCCACTCTAACACAGGCAGAGTAGGATCAGCTGGCTCAGGTCGGCTTACAGCATGTGGCAGAGATGCCACAAGTGTTTACAGACATGGGGCTACTGACAACCCTGGCAGAGAGGTGGTATCTAGGTTCTTCCTATTTTTGGCTACCAACAGGGGAGATGACTCCCACATTGGAGGATGTATGGAGGATTCTGAGGATCCCCATACAAGGGCGGTTGATCACTCCTACGGCCAATCAGGGCCATGCTATGATGCGATTGTGTGGCAACCCGAGCTTCATCCTAGAGAAGGGTAGAGTGAACATCGAGGCGCTGTGTCAGATGCCTGGGGCATCTAGACTCACACAAGTTTTGGCCAGAGTGGTAGGTGGACTTCTACTATGCCACCAGAGTGGGTGCAGGGTACCATGGGTGCTAGCAGATGTAATCTGCGACATGCGGGACCATGGTTACAGGTTCTCTTGGGGCAGCTTTGTGCTATGTCAATTGTACAGGATCTTGCATGGGGTCATGTACAAGGGCGGTCGATGTCTGGTGATGACATCATTACTACAGGTTTGGTGCTAGGAGCACATTGTAGTGCAAAGGCCGATAGGGATTCCTTTGATAGGGGTTGACGGGGAGAGGCCCCGAGCTTTCTCCTGGTGGCTTCGGAGAGGGTCACAGCGACGGATTGACCTATCGATGTCTTAGAGACTATTGGATGACCTTATCCCAGACCAGATCACCTGGAGGCCATGGCAAGAGCACCCAGGGTGGGTCGAGGATGGAAAGGAGCTAGCTCGCATTAGGCGAGTCTACTGGCTATGGATGGAGAGAGGAGAGGTGGAGCTCCACCACTACGACCGATTTTTGTGATAGTTCGGTCTATAGCAGGGGATCCCATCTCTCAAGGATTATGAGTTTTCTCGAACTGTTCGGGATAACACCACAGTGAGTAGGGCTCCAGATATGTAGTGCTTTTGGAGTCAGGACTCGGACGATGCCCCCATTCAGCCAGTGGATGGGGATGACGCAGGGGTTACAAATGGCTATGATGCTTGGTACGTAGGCATCTGCCTTCCTCGGATGATGAGGGCTCAAGGTTTGATTCATGCAGTTGTGCATCAAATGGGGAGGCGATGCCAGAAGGCTATGGAGTTGGCCCAGGGTCACGAAGGAAGAGAGCTGAGGAGGCCACAGGTGCAAGAGAGGTCACTGTAGTGGGAGAGGATGGCGGAGAGACCCCCTTATCCATAGAGAGAGAGGCCACCATCGCTTGATAAGGGTAAGGGTGTTGACACGAGGGAGATCAGCAAGATAGCAACTCTTCGAGCGGAGACAGTCCGTCTCCAAGCACAAGTGCAGACATTGCAGGATGAGGTTGCACGACACTGAGCTGAGGTGACACAGCTCAAAGATGAGATTACACGCCTCAGGGCATGGGGTGGAGGGGCAAGCACTCAGGAGCTGGCATGGTCGATTGCTCAAACTATGTTCTACCAAGGTATCTACTTCCAAATGGTGTCAGAGGGTCAAAGGGTACAACTACTAGCTGACATTGCTAACCCGATCAGGATTGGGTCATCGAGGACTTCATCTCGATCGACGACTAGGACTTGTAGTACCACACATACTGTGATGGGGCCACCTCATCCACCTCAGGGCGGGGGAGGAGATGAGGCTGAGAGCTCGAGGGGATCTCGAGGCTAGCTACTATTTGCACTGTATAGATTGATATATAGTATTTATTATTTTTTGATAGAGGATTGAGTATGCCGAGGTACAGATTGTGGCATACCAATCTAGTTTTGAGATGATGTATATATTGTTGATATATATATGAGATGAGATATTTTGGATAATATGACTTGTCTTATGTGTTTTTATGATGCTTTTAAATGTTTTGATTAATTTATTTGATGATTCATGTAATTACGTCGTTGGAAATATTATGGTTGAAATGTCATGCTTTTAAAATTTAAATGAAATAATCTGATGTGAACAAATTGGTTGTTTGTGGAATGATTTGATAAAAAATAAAAGGGACTTTAACAATAATTTCAAAGGAAATTGTCGCTATTATAGACCATTTCATAGAGTCGCCGCTCACTTGGTCGTCAATCTAATCTTGGTATAGAAATATTGCTAAAAGTAAAAGAGTGCTTAAGAGACTGTCTTAAGACTTTGTTGTGATGATGCAAATGATGATGATGATGGTGATTTGTTTTCAGATTTCCATGAAAATATTATGCATGAAATATTTTTTTTAAATGATTTTTGGTAGGCATAAATTCCTAAGTGTGATAAAATTTTTGAATAATTCCCTAGGAATTATACCATCATTGCAAAATTGAAGTTTGACATAATGACATGAAATAGTGATAATGTGTTTGTTTGTTGTAAAGCATATTTGTGTAACATAATGATTTAAGTCATATGGTTTTCATGATTTGATTTTTAAATGAATGGGGAATAAAAATTGGTAAAATGGTTTGCGCTAGGTATAGAATATGTAGGTATAGACTTATACCATCATCGCGAAATCCAAAGAGAGATGGTTTTATTGCATGGTTGATTTTGAATGAGCAGAAAATATGAAGAGGAAGACTTGCATTAGGCATAAAATTCCAATTTTGGTGTTGGAACTATACCATCGTTGCGAAAGTCGATAATATATATTTTGATTGTATGGTTTGAAAGAAATTTTGATGTTTCTATTATGCATGTAGTTGTCTTTATACTAAACAACTGTACTTTAAAGAAGAAAATGAATTATTCTAGACAAGTTGCAAAAAAAATATTTCAAAGTATTTTAAAGACAAAAGTTAGATTTATAAGGAATCTCATGTGCATATGTGAGTTCATTTCCAATCTTGATTTATCATAATGATACACAAAATCTCTCAAATACAAAATGTGTGTGCGATTGCTTTGTTCATTTTACCAGTTTTGAGCAAGATAATATGATACAAGTGATTTGAATGAACCAAATAAATGTTCATTAACCATGATGTAGATGCATATGACCATACCAGACTACAATGTAAGTCGGATTATCAAGAGCTAGCTAATCCATAAGCAGACATAGGTCTGTACAAAAGAAGTTCGCTAATGTGACAGACATATCGCCACGCTAGGAGTTACCCAAGGCCAAGCAGGTTGGGCACAAACCACCTGTTATGGGGCTTACCTCACAGTTTTTGAATAATTGAGAATTCTAGGGATTCAAGATCATCAACCCTTCTTTTCTTTTCAAAGGGTAGGAAAAGGGATTTTATTGCTTTTGCTTTTGCTTTCTTTTGCTTTTCTTTTGTATTTTTGCTTTCTTTTGGAGATAATGCTTGGAACATTGCTGTAAAATAACTTTTTTTATTTTTCTCTTTTTCCTAAACTTTGCTTTTTCTTTTTGTTCTGTACTAGGGATACTTACTCGGATTAGTTATAGAGCAAGGGATTTTTATTCTGGGTAGGGGTGAGCTTGTCCTTTTGCCAATTCTCAAAGATTCTAGACCATGTGCATGATAGGATAGCAGGGAAAACTTTTCGCTCAAGTAACCACTTCTACTATGTAGCAAAGCATGGAAATTACAAATATAATCATTTTATTGTGAAAGAATGTGCTTGGTTTAAGTAAATAACAAGATCAATTCTCTGTGCTCAAACTTTATTTAATTGAATTTTGTGAACTTTGATATAAGAGAGATTAGTAATCATGCCAGATAAAATCAAGATATTTATTTTGTGTTTGTGAAAGTGAGGGATTCCAAATAAATGCTAATTTATCCAAAATAATTTGAAACATATAACTACAACATTTGTAAGAAGATATATAAATAAATTTTGAGAAGTTTTAAGAATGTTGACTCTCTCTTTCTTCTTTATGTTGTTTTGGTTTTGAAAGAGTCAAGAATATTGCTATTTTTATTTTATTATTATTATTATTATTTTGTTTTTGAAAGAATTAACAAGTGCCATAAATAAATGCAACAAATAGTTTTGAAGATTTTGATGATTATGAATGTTTTTGGTGTTTTTTTAATTTATAAATTGAAAGAAATACAAAATAGTGATTTTGAAATATTTTAAACAAATATATACAAGGATGAAATGACCAAATTTATACATAGTAACGTTTAAGATGCAAAATGTTCATGGGTTATTTAAGTTCTTTACCATCTAAGGTAGATAATTTGTATGCTCCTAATTCAAATTTAGCAGTGATAATGTATGGTCCAATCCAGTTGGGCTCAAATTTACCTTTAAGGTCCTTAGTTGCATTAGTATTTTTTTTATTTTCTTTTAAAACAAGGTCGCCGATCTCAAAGGATCAATGACAAACTTTTTTAGCATATGATCTTTTAAGCTTGTTTTGGTAGGCACGGAGATGCTCCAAAGCATTGATGTGTTTTTCATCTAGGAGTTCTAGCTGACTGAGTCTGCCAGCTTGATATTCATCTCCTACTTCGATATATTGAAGTAGTAGAGCCAAAGAAGGAACTTCTAATTCAAAGGGAAAAATAGCTTCAGCACCATAAACTAGAACAAAAGGTGAAGTTCTAGTGGGGGTTCGAACACTAGTTCGATAGGCCCACAAGGTTGGATATAACTAAATGTGCCAATCGTGGCCAGTTTTACTGACCAATATTTTGAGGATTTTGATTAAGGTTTTTTTAGATGCTTCTGCTTGAACATTACCCTGAGGATAATAGGGAGTGGACCAGCGATGTTGAATATTATATTTTTGGCATAATTTTTTAACATATTTATTTTTGAAACAAGTTCCATTATCAGAGATGAGATTTGCAAGAATTATGAACCTACAAATGATTTGATTAAAAATAAATTTAGAGACTTGTGTGCCAGTGCAGGAAGCTAAAGGCATAGCTTCAACCCACTTCATGAAATACTTAGTGGCGGTTATGATGAATTTGTGTCCATCAGACGACACAGGATTTATTTTTCCAATAATATCTAAACCCCATTTCGAAAAGGGCCAAGGGAATGAAATAGCCTGCAGTTCTTGTGCAGGCGCATGGACAAGGTCAGCATGTTTTTGGCACTTGTCGCAATGGCGCACATAATCATGTGCATCCTTTTCCATGGTAGGCCAAAATTATCCTATCCTAAGGAGCTTTTTAGCAATGACACTACCACTGAAGTGTCCTCCACAAGATCCATCGTGGGCTTCACTCAAGGCTGATTTGGATTCTTCTAGATTTAAACATCTTAATAGGATACCTTCAAAATATCTCCTATATAAAGTATTGCCAATTATTACAAATCGACTTGCTCGTCTACGTAATAACCGACGCTGGTTTCTATTAGAATTGGGAGGGAAAGTCCCATTTTGGAGAAAATCAAATATATCCATATACCAAGGTTCAGGAGTAGTTTCATTGATTAGAAACACATCCAAAGGTTCTAAGCATGACTTATTTGAAGTGGGTTCCTAGAGTCGATGAATAATGATAGTGGCATATTTGTCATCTAACTCCAAGGGTAGGAGAGATGCAGCTGCGACCATAGCATCAGCTACACGGTTGCTAGTTCGAGGAATAGCTTCCAAGGTAATTTGATCAAATAGAGACATTAATTATAAAACATAGGCTTTATATGGGCATAGTTTATCATATTTGGTCTGATAAACTTCATTAATTTGGTTTATAACAAGTTGAGAATCACCAAAAACTAACAGATGTTTAATTTTTAGCGCCAAGGCAGCTCGTAATCCAAGGATTAGAGCTTCATATTCAGTAGTATTGTTGGTGCAAGCAAATGTTAATTTGAAGGATAGAGGAATAAGATGTTTTTGTGGGGATATTAAAATAATACCCGCACCAGCCCCACTCATGCATCAAGCTCCATCAAAGTATAAGGACCATTGTTCAATATGGTCTGCCTCTAATTGAAGGCATTCATCAAGAAACTCAATGATGAGGGGATGGGTAGACTCTAAGGGTGCAGTAGCTAATTGATCTGCTATGATTTGACCCTTAACAGACTTCTATCCTATGAATGTGAGATCAAACTCGCTTAGAGCAAGAACCCACTTGGCTGTGCTACCCGATAAATAAGGTCGACTCATGAGATACCTCAAGGGATCATATTTAGCAATGACATAAGTTTTCTGATTAAGCATATAATGGCATAATTTTTACGTAGCAAAAATGACTTCTAGACATAGTTTTTCTAATTTTGTATAGCAGGTTTCATAACTGATGAAAGTTTGACTTATATAATAATTAGCACGTTCTCTCTTTTCATCATCAAACTGAGCTAACATAGCTCCTAAGGCAGAATCTGAAGCTAAAATATACAGGAGAAATGGGCAATCAGATTTAGGTGGTGACAACATCGGTGGGTTAAGGAGGTATTGTTTGAGAAGTTCAAAAGCTTCTCTACATTCGTCGTCCTAATTAAAAGGGACATCCTTCTTAATATTAAGAAAGGGACCAGTTTTGTCTGCCAGCTTATCGATGAAACAATGGATGGCTTGAAGCTTACCTTGTAAACTTCGTAACTCAGATATATTAGTAGGTGTGGGCATATCAGTGATAGCCGCAATCTTGAGAGGGTCGATTTTGATACCACGTAAAGAAACTAAAACCCCTAATAGTTTACCGGACTTATCTCTGAATATGCAATTGGCTAGATTTAATCGAATAAGATATTCTTGTAATCTATTAAAAACTTTTCTCAAATCATCTAAATGATTATCTTCATTAATAGAGTGAGCTATAATATCATCTACATAATCATGTAGGATATCATGCATCATATCATGAAAAATATAAGTCATAGCTCGTTGATAGGTTGCACCTGCGTTCTTTAAGCCAAAAGGCATCACTTTCCAACAAAAGGTACCCCAGGGGGTAATAAAGGTTGTTTTAGCTTGATCTTCAGGAGCTATCCTGATCTGATTATAACTGGAGAATCCATACATTAAGGACATCATCCCACTCCTGACAGTAAAGTCAATAATTTGATCCATGTTTGGAAGAGGAAAATCATCCTTAGGGCATGCAGCATTAATATATCTAAAATATATGCAAACCCTAACTTTGGTGGCTTCTTTCTTGGTAACTGGAACTACATTTGAGATCCATTCAGCATAATCAATAGCTTGTATAAAAACAACATTCAGGAGTTTTTCTAACTCCCCTTTGACTAGCAGAGCCACTTTGGGATGCATTTTTCTAAGTTTTTGTTTAACAGGTTTAACATCCGGATGGACCACTAGATGATGCATGACTATAGAAGGGTCTAGACCTGGAATATCTTCATATGTCCAAGAGAAGGCATCTTCATATTCTTTAAGGAATGTAATGTACTTTTCTTGTTTTTCTTGACTTAATTCTGATCCGATATTGATTATGTGAGGATTATCCTCAGTTCCAATGTTAACTTTAATGACGCTTTCTACTTCCATGTGTAGATCTCTTTCAAAGTTAGGTGGGGCAGGTGAAACGCCCATTTCTTGTAATTCTTGTAAGGTTAATTTGGATAATTCATCTTGAGGATTAGTGGTCTCAAGTTGGGCTATAGTTGGTATAGAACCATCAAAATAAAATCCATTGTGTAACATATCTTCAACGGCGACATCATGGAAGATATCTCTTTCCAACTCCTCATCGGAGTTAGTAATAATTTTAGGGTAAGCTATGGATAGCATGTTACATGTAAATGGCTGATTTTTTAGAGGCAAATCATTATGCCTATCCAAATAATCTTGATAACATATGAGTTGATCATCATCTTCAAAAGGAAAGGGTTGACCCTTACTAGGAAATAGGCCCACACCACGTCGGGCGGGCCACGGTTCTACCTCGAAAGGTTCTTTCATGCCATTTTGGAAAGGTCCCAAGCCTTTCCCTTTATATCCCATTTTAAGCATTATGGGTTTAGCTTTAATATATTTATTGGTCAAATAACATCGAGCGTATCCCTCAGGATGAGTTTTGATATTCTGAGGGATTCTTCTCCAATCATATCCTTTATAAATGAAGGCACAACTCCCGAATTGGTAAATACTTCCCATAGGTTGTGGGAGGCCCAAAGTATGAGGAGATGGTGGCAAGTTATTTAAAAGAATTGAATCTTGCATGAAAGCATTTGTTTTTTCTGATATTAAGATTATGGATAAATATGGTAAAATTTCATCAGTGTATCGCTCCAAATTTTTTGCATCCCTACCTTCAGGCTATTGGATCCGCGCCCGGAATGAGGATGGGAAAAGGATGATGCGGTACCTCGGACGAGAGGACTTTGTGAAGGTCCCGCCTCTCAAGGGAGGTGCATTTTGGTGATTTGTCGACAGATGGTGGGTTCACCAGGAAACATTTGGTGGCAGTTTCCACGCCTAGATTTTGGGAATGTGTTTTAATGGGTTCATTTTATCCTTAAACATTCATCCTAGGTTTGGCCGAATGATTCTAACTTAAACTATATGAAAATACAATTTAAATGAATACAGTAAACAAACTGAAAGCAGAAAAACAAAGAATTTGTAGGAGGCTAATGGAGATTACCTGATCCGGGATGTCTGATGAAGTTTCTGATGCTTGAAGTAGTCCGGATCATCTGGGATTCGACAAAATCGCCCGCAATCTGTCAGAATCATCTGGAATCTGACGAGGATCGTCCGAGACAGACAGAATCGTCTCGAATCCGACGAATTCGTCAAACGAATTCGTCGAAACCTACAAAACAGAGAACGAGATGCAAAATACAAGCAATTCTACTATGCAAAACAGAGGCAAAATATGCTAAAGAACAAGGTGAATACTAAGCAATAATTCAAAATAGAAAGTAAAACAGATCACTGCATTATGATGGCAAATCATGAATTTAATGTGCAATCTAAACTAGATGGGTGAACTCCAGATGCAAAGTAGAATAAAAACTAAATAAATGATCTAATTTATAGCATAAAATGACAGATAGAAAAGAGATAAGAGCAAACTTCAGGCACTGATTGCCTCAATGTATGCTACAGTTGAGATCGTCTCGCATCAGTACGAGATCGTCCCTAATTTGACAGGATTGCCTCTGATCTTGACAGGTTCGTCGGCTACGATAGGTGTTGATTTCGACTGAAAACCAGTGATATACCTGCAATAAAATTACTATAGGAATAGTGCAAAAAGCAAATTTGAGAAGTTCTAGCACATAGGGAGTCGATTTGCATAAAAATTTAGCCAGGGGTTGGGGAGGGAAAAGTCTTAGAGTTAAATAGTCTTAGGGAAATTTGTTGGGAGGTTGGAGATCTTCCCAATTTGGGAGATCTCCAACGAGGGAGGGTCCCAACGGCGCGGACACGCTTCGCCTAAATTGGAGACCCGTTGGAACAGAGTCTAATTATGAAAATGCAGTTTTGCGATGAAATCGTCTAGACGTCCTAGTCCAGACGAAATCGTCAAATCTGGGGCGATATCGTCTGATCGGCGACGATATCGTCCAACGGTCAAAACAACTCCTAAAAATGGCACGGAAAAATGGGAAACGGGTTTCTCGGCGGTTAACGGGCGGTTTGGGAGGTTAAATTTTAATTTAAATTTATTTACTAAGGTGAATGTAATTATTCCAATTTGACTGCGCCAATTTTAGGGTGCTACATTTTGCCCCCTCTTTAGTGAATTTTCCAAATAAAATGCGTTAAAGATGAGTTCTTCTCGATCTACGAGAAAGCAAAAAATTATTCCCATTTTTAGGCAACGATTCTTGGTCGAATTGTACAACAGCTTACTATGGTGCCCCCTCCGTGTTTTTACCCAAATCGAACGTTTGAGGTAAAAACACGGAAAAGCAAAAATTATTTGTGAATTATTTTGAATAAAATTAAGAAAAATAGGGTAAAACCCTAATTCATTGTTACTATTCATTTTACTGTTTTTAGAGCTCTGGAGCAAAAATGGTAGAGACAGCGCACAGATCTGCAGAGGTCCGTCGCGGTCTACGGGTAAGGGTTTAAACTCAATTTAGATTGATTTAATTGGAATTTACATGCTTTGTAGATAGATTTTAAGATGAATTTTGAGCATCGCGGCCATTTTTGGCCGTCGACGTCATCCGGACGAAATCATCCCTAGTTCGACGAAATCGTCTCAAGTTCGTCAATTTCGCCCAAGGGCGAAATCGACGAAAAAGGGACGATTTCGTCAAATTAGAGACGATTTCGAGGCGAAATTGGAGACGATTTTGCTCAAATTTGGGACGATATCGTCCAATAGTGGGCGATATCATCAATTGCAAAAATTTGATCTTTAAGGTGTAGTTTTGATTACTGAAATTGTTTATTAATGAGTGTTTGTTGTTTTGATTGTTTATGTTTGCAGAGAGGACTACTAAAGAGCAGAGAGTGGAAATACAACAGGCTGAGAGATGACTTGGCTGCTCTCACCCAGGTAGAGCGGGATCTGCTGGCATAGGCCGGCTTGCAGCATGTGGCAGAGATGTCGCAGGTTTCTACTGACATGGGGCTACTGACAGCCCTAGCAGAGAGGTGGTACCCGAGCTCTTCATGCTTCTGGTTACCGACAGGGGAGATGACTCCCACACTAGAGGATGTATGGAGGATTTTAAGAATCCCCATACAAGGACGGATGATCACACCTGCAGCCAATCAGGGCCAAGCAATGGGACAATTGTGCGGTGACCCGAGCTTTGCCCTGGAGAAGGGCGGAGTGAACATCGAGGCACTGCGCTAGATGTTTGGGGCATCTACACTGACATGAGTTCTGGCTAGAATAGTTGGTGGACTTCTTCTGTGCCACCAGAGTGGGTGCAGGGTGCCGTGGATGCTCGCAGATGTGATCTGTGACATGCGGGACCATGGCTATAGATTTTCTTGGGGCAGCTTTGTTCTATGCCAACTGTACAGGATCCTTTACGAGGTCATGTACAAGGGCGGGCGGTGTCTGGTCATGACATCGCTCCTACAAGTTTGGTGCTGGGAGCACATTGCGGTGCGGAGGCCGATAGGGCTTCCACTGATAGGGGTTTATGGGGAGAGGCCCCGAGTCTTCTACTAGTGACTCCGGAGAGGGGCACAACGATGGATCGACCTGTCGATGTCCCGGAGACTACTGGATGACTTGGTCCCAGACCAGATCACCTGGAGGTCGTGGAGGCAGCATCCAGGGTGGGCAGAGGATGCACAGGAGCTGGCTCGCATCAGGCGAGTCTGCTGGCTGAGGATGGAGAGGGGAGAGGTGGAGCTCCATCGCTATGACCGAGTTTTGAGATAGTTCGGTCTGCAGCAGGGGATCCCATCTCTGAGGGATTACGAGTTTTATCAGACTGTCTGGGATAACACCATAGTTAGTGGGGCTCCAGACATGCAGCGATTCTAGAGTCAGGACACGGATGATGCCCCCATCCAGCCAGTGGATGAGGACGACGCAGGAGTAGCCGATGGCTATGATGCCTGGTACGTAGGCATCCACCCTCCTCGGATGACGATGGCATAGGGTCTGATCCACGTAGTTGTGCATCGGATAGGGAGGCGGTGCCAGGCAGTGATAGAGGTGGCCCAGGGTCACGGCAGGAGAGAACAGAGGAGGCCACAATCATAGGAGCGACTGTGGTAGAGGGAGAGGGAGTGGAGGGAGGCAAGACCCCCATCTCCATAGAGGCCACCATCGCTCGATAAGGGCAAGGGTGCAGACACAGGAGAGAGTAGCGAGATGGCTACTCTTCGGGCAGAGAGGGATCGTCTGTAGGCTCAAGTGTAGACACTACAGGATGCAGCTGCACAGCACCAGGTTGAGGTGTCGCAGCTGCGAGACGAGAATGCACATCTCAGGGAATGAGGCGAAGGGGTGAGCACTCAGGAGCTGCTACGGTCGGTTTCTCAGACCACATTCTATTAGGCGCTATACTACCAGGCGATTCCAGAGGGCCAGAGGATACAGGTGCCGGCTACCATAGCCGATTCGATCAGGACAGGGTCGACGAGGAGCTCATCCCGGTCGACGACGAGGACTCGTAGTACCACACATACTACGATGGAACCACCTCGTCCTCCGTAGGGTGGGGGAGGAGATGAGGCTGAGAGCTCTAGAGGCTCTCAAGGCTAGAGGGCGGGATATTGCTACTGATATTGTATTATACTTGTATTGACAGAGGATTGAGTATGCCGAGGTATAGATTATGGCATACCAATCCAGTTTGATGATGTATATATTCTGTTGATATATATAGATGAGATATTTTTGAGTATATGACTTGTCTTATGTGATACTTATGATGCTTTTTATGTTTGATGTAATTGATTGATTTGATTGATGTAATGATTTTATTGATGATTCATGTAATTATGTCGTTTTGGAAAATATTATAACTTGGATGTCATGCTATAAATATTTTAAATAAAATAATATGATGTAACAAATTGATTGGTTGTAATGAAATGTAAAAATAAAAAGAGATTTCTAACAATAATTTCAAAGGACATAGTCGCTATTATAGACCATTTCATGGAGTCGCTGCTCACTCGGTCGTCAAGCTAGTCCCAAGATAGAAATATTGTTAAAAGAAAAGAGTGCTTAAGAGACTGTCTTAAGACTTTGTTGTGATAATGCAAATGATGATGATGATGGTTTGCTTTCAGATTTTCATGAAAATATTATGCATGAAATATTGTAAAATAATTTTTTCTAGGCATAAATTCCTAAGTGTGATAAAATTGTTGAATAATTCCTTAGGAATTATACCGTCATTGCAAAATTGGAGGTTGACATAATGACATGAAATAATGAAAATGTGCATTCTTTTGAAAAGCAAAATTTGTGTAATATGAAGTCATATGTTTTGTATGATTTTTGATAAATTGGGAAAAAAATTGTTACAATGGTTTGCACTAGGCATAAAATATGTAGGTATAGACTTATACCATCATCGCGAAAATCCAAAAAAGGATAGTTTTATTGCATGATTGATTTTTGATGAATAGAAAATATGATAATGAGGACTTGCGCTAGGCATAAAATTCCAATTTTGGTTTTGAAACTATACCATCGTTGCGAAAGTCGACACGATATATATGATATGTTTTGAAAGGAATTTTTGATTTTTGCTATTATATAGTTGTCTTTGTGGAAAACAACTGTACTTGATTTATTCCAAACAAGTTGCAAAAATGATATTTCAAAGTATTTTGAAGATAAAAAGTTAGATTTATAAGGAATCCCATGTGCATATGTGAATTCATTTCCCATCTTGATTTATCATAATGATAGAAAAAATCTCTCAAATACAAATGTGTGTGCAATTGCATTGTTCATTTACCAGATTTGAGCAAGATACTATGATACAAGTGATTTGAAGAAACCAAATAAGTGTTCATTAACCATGATGTAGATGCATATAACCATACTAGGCTACTATGTAGATCGGATTATCAAGAGCTAGCTAATCCATAGGTCTGTACAAAAGAAGGTCGCTAATGTGACAAACATATCGCCACGCTAGGAGTTACCCAAGGCCAAGCAGGTTGGGCACAAACCACCTGTTATGGGGCTTACCTCACAGTTTTCGAATAATTGAGGATTCCAGGGATTCAAGCTCATCAACCCTTCTTTTCTTTTCAAAGGGTAGGGAAAGGGATTTTATTGCTTTCTTGCTTTCTTTTGAACTTTGCTTATGTTTCTTTTGCTTGATTTTTGAGATAGTGCTTGAAATATTGTTGGAATGATATAGAATAACATTTTTTTTTTCTCTTTTCTTTTTCTTGAACTTTTTTTTTTTGCTAGGGATACTTGCTCGGATTAGCTGTAGAGCAAGGGATTTTTATTCTGGGTAGGGGTGAGCTTGTCCTTTTGCCAATTCTCAAAGATTCTAGACCATGTGCATGATAGGATAGCAGGGGAAACTTTTCGCTCAAGAAATCAGTTCTACTATGTAGCAAACCATGGAAATTACAAATATAATCATTTTATTGTGAAAAGATGTGCTTGGTTTAAGTAAATAACAAGATCAATTTTCTATGCTCAAACTTTATTTAATTGAATTTTGTGAAATTTGATACAAGAGAGATTAGTAATCATGCCAGATAAAATCAAGATATTTATTGTTGTGAGTGTGCAAGTGAGGGATGCCAAATAAATGCTAATTTATCCAAAAATAAGTTGAAACATATAACTACAATAATTGTAAGAAAATATATATAAATGATTTTTTGAGAAGTTTGGAGAATGTTGACTCTCTCTTTCTTTTGTATATTGTTTTGGTTTCGAAAGAGTCAAGCATATAGCTGTTTTTATCATTATTTTGATTTTTGTTTTTGAGTAAACAATTTAAAAAGTGCTTTAAATAAATGCAATAGATAGTGTTGAAGATTTTGGATGATTATGAATATTTTTGATTTTTTTGAATAAATTGAAAGAAATACAAGATAGTAATTTTGAACAAATATATACATGGATGAAATGACCAGATTTATGCATAGTAACGTTTAAGATGCAAAATATTCATGGGTTCTTTAAGTTCTTTACCATCTAAGGTAGATAATTTATATGCTCTTGATTCAAATTTAGCAGTAATAATGTATGGTCCAAGCCAATTGGGCTCGAATTTACCTTTAAGTTCCTTAGTGGCATTTGTATTTTTTTGATTTTTTTTTGAGGATTTTGATTTTTTTGTATTTTGATTTTAATTTATGAATTGAAATTGGTGGTATATACAAATGATCTATATACACTATACAAGGTTATGTGAGTATAGCATGTCTAAGGTTGCTTCAAAATCAAAGGAGGTTTTGAAGGATAATCTGGTTGAGGTGAAGGTAAGGATAGAAGGTGATGAATAAAAGGTAGTGATAACAAAAGCTTTGTTATAATGTAAAATAATGTAGCAAAATATTTGACTTTTATATGTGTAGAATTGATCATGTTACAAAGTAAAATGTCAAAGATATAAGAAAGTTCTTCATTCTTATTATTATATTCCAAGTTTTGATAAGATGGAGAAAGTATATGTGAAAGATATGCATGGATGTTATTTGGTAAACAAAGATGATCATATATGGATAAAAAAAAGTGATGGATAGAAGAGAATTGTGATAATAAATAATATATAGAACTTGATGTTTCAATCGTTAAATATTCTTCAAATGGTGTTGGATCATTATGTATGGTAACAATTTTATTTGTAATTTCAAACTTCAAACATTGGTGAAGAGTGGAAGGGAAAACCCTCATCGTATGAATCCAAGGACTCTGGAGAAGTGGGTTGTAAGGTGAAGAGCAATATCCTACATAGAATAAAATATCCAGGATCTTGGATCCAATATTAAGAGGAAAAATTATAGTACTTTGAGCTTCTTGAATTTCATTGTTAAAAGATTTTATAAGAACATTTGATTCATTAAGATCTTCTTCCTTTAATTCGAGTTTTTGGAATAATTGATAAGTGCATAAATTAAGAGAGGAGTCATTATCTACCATGATAATTTTAACATGTGTTTCTTTACTAGATCCTGTAATGTAAAAATAGTAGTCTTCTTGTGAAGTAGAGGAAGGAATCTCCTCATCATAGAATGAAATATGGTTAACTTCAAGAGGGTTTACACCATTAATTATGTTCTTAGAGAAAATATGATGAGGAACAAATTGTTGGCTAGGTATTTTGGAGAAAATTTCCTTGTGAGAAATTTGTAATACTTCTAAAAGGGATATCTTTGCTTGAGGATTAATCACTTGTTGTTGGTTATCAAAGTGGATTTCAGATTGAGATTTTGATTGTAAAGATGAGCTTTCTATGCTTACATTCCATTTTGGATCATTCTCTAGAGCCAAAGATAGTTTTGAAGGTTGGTCAAATGAGGAATCCATCTCTTGAATATCATATTGAGTTGATTGCACTTGAGGTTGCTCATTTGTAGTTACAATATTAATAATATCATCATGATGGGACATATTAACATGCAATATTTGATTGGTTGCTTGTTGTTGATAATTGAATAGGGGTTCTTGGGAGATCTCCATGTCTTGATTGATTATTGGTATTTGTTGTGTAGGATTTTGATTGTTTAATGGAGGTTTATCATCAATTGTAGATTGTAATTCCTTTATATTAAAAAGACCCTTATCAATCAAATATTGAATTGCACATCTTAAATTTTTACAATTTTGTGTCATATGTCCATCTACTCTATGATATTCACAATGTAACTCAGGTTTAAACCAATCTGATGTGGTATCAGGTTGTCTTATGGAAGGGAGTTCAATCCTATTTGTGTCAAGTAAATACTTGAGAATTATATCCATTGGTTGATTAAGCTTTGTAAATGTACGTGATGAAGGTTTTTGAGAGGTTTTTGATAAATGCCTTAGGAATTTCGTCATAAAAGGACCTAATGGTTTCTCACCTCTACTTTATTTATTATGGGTAGAATGATGATAGGAAGATTGCGATGTAGGAGGTGAGTGCATGGTAGGATTGGAAGAATAAGTATTTTGTTGTTGAAATGGATGTGTTGTATTGAAAGAAGGGTATTGAAAAGGTGGAGGAGGATTATATGTGGGTTGATAGACATAATATGGATATATGGGAGAATAGATAATATCATTATGAAGAGGATTGGAAAAGAGATTGTTTTGTTGAGTTATGGATGAAAAATGAGAGAAGTGTGATGGAGGTGGTGTTGAATAGGGATAAGGTTGATCATAATCAACAAATGTATTTAACTGAATTCTTCCAACATTACTGATGGACTCATATTGATTTGAGTAAAAACTCATGGTTTCTTTAGTACTTCTAAAAGTAATATTTAACATCTACTATTCAGAATTGAATCTAAAACAGACAAACTTGAAATGATAATAATTTTTTTTTTTTTGTTTTTCTTGTATACATATATATATATATATATATATATATATATATATATATATATATATATATTTTGTTTTCGTTTTCAAAAGGTTATGATGGATTCACGTCGGGTTCACCAAAATGTATCGCTCCAAATTTTTTGCATCCCTACCTTCAGGCTATTGGATCCGCGCCCGGAAGGAGGATGGGAAAAGGATGATGCGGTACCTCGGACGAGAGGACTTTGCGAAGGTCCCACCTCTCAAGGGAGGTGCATTTTGGTGATTTGTCGATGGATGATGGGTTCACCAAGAAACATTTGGCGGCAGTTTCCACGCCTAGGTTTTGGGAATGTGTTTTAATGAGTTTGTTTTATCCTTAAACATTCATCCTAGGTTTGGCCAAATGATTCTAACTTAAACTACATGAAAATGCAATTTAAATGAATACAGTAAAAATACTGAAAGCAAAAAAATAGAGAATTTTTAGGAGGCTAATGGAGATTACCTGATCCGGGATGTTTGATGAAGTTTTTGATGCTTGAAGTAGTCTGGATCATCTGGGATTTGACAAAATTGCCTGCAATCTGTCAGAATCATCTGGAATCTGACAGGATCATCTGAGACAGACAGAATCATCTCAGATCTGACGAATTCGTCAAACGAATTCGTTAGAAACCTGCAAAACAGAGAAAAGATGCAAAATACAAGCAATTCTACTATGCAAAATAGAGGCAAAATATGCTAAAGAACAAGGTGAATACTAAGCAATAATTTAAAACAGAAAGTAAAACATATCACTGCATTATGATGGCAAATCATGAATTTAATGTGCAATCTAAACTAGATGGGTGAACTCCAGATGCAAAGTAGAATAAAAACTAAATAAATGATCTGATTTATAGCATAAAATGACAGAGAGAAAAGAGAGAAGAGCAAACTTCAGGCACTGATTTCCTCGATGTATGCTACAGTCGAGATCATCTCACATCAGTACGAGATCGTCCCTAATTTGATAGGATCGCCTCCGATCTTGACAGGTTCATAGGCTACGATAGGTGCTAGTTTCGGCTAAAAACCAATGATATACCTGCAATAAAATTAGTATAGGAATAGTGCAAAAAGCAAATTTGAGAAGTTCTAACACATAGGGAGTCGATTTGCATAAAAATTCAGCCAGGGGTTGGGGAGGGAAAATTATTAGAGTTAAATAGGCTTAGGGAAAGTTGTTGGGAGGTTGGAGATCTTCCCAATTTGGGATATCTCCAATGGGGGAAGGGTCCCAACGACGCAGACACGCTTCTGCCCGAATTGGAGACCCGTTGGAACAGAGTCTAATTATGAAAATGCAGTTTTGTGACGAAATCGTCTGGACGTCCTAGTCCAGACGAAATTGTCAAATCTGGGGCGATATTGTCTGATCGGCAACGATATCGTCCAACGGTCAAAACAACTTCTAAAAATGGCACAGAAAAAGGGGAAACGGGTTTCTCGACGGTTAACGGGCAGTTTGGGAGGTTAAATTTGAATTTAAATTTATTTACTAAGGTGAATGTAATTATTCCAATTTGACTGCGCCAATTTTAGGGTGCTACAATCAGAAAGAGCATAAGATGTAGAAGGATCATTCCCTATATCTTTAGTTGTGGAAGGTATGATAGATGTTGATAATGTGGAAGTGTTAATAGATGGGTCTATAGGTTTTGAAATTATAGGGATAGAACATGAAGGATTAGTTGTAGATTGAAGATCTTTTTGAGGTTTTAGAGTGGTTTGTTTAGAAGATTGTTGCTCTATATATGAGGATGAAATTAATGGAGGGGAAACAGGTGAAACCATGGGTGTGTGTTTCATAGTTTTAGATGAAAAATAAGAATTAGGATGTGTGGATGACAGAGCAGGGCAAAATTGCACTCCAACAGGTTCTGCCAACGCACACATATCAAAGGGTCTAGGGTCACCGTGGATAGTGACCAACTGATTTTTAAATTTGAATTTAACACATTGGTGTAAAGTTGATGGGACAGCCCGCATTGCATTGATCCAAGGACGACCCAAGAGTATATTGTACGATGCGGGGCAATGTATAATAAACATGGTGGTATCTAGAGTTCGAGGACCAACTTGCAATGGGATAGTAATAACTCCACACGTTTCTTGTGTTTCGTCATTGAAAGCTTTTATAATCATGTCAGTTTTCTTCATTTCATCACTTCTAAAGCCAAATCGTTGGTAGAAGTCAAAAGTGCAAATGTTTAGAGACGAACCATTATCAATCAGGACTCTTTTAACAGCTACATCTCCAATTAGGGTCGTAATGTATAAGGGATTATCCTTATGTAAACTGTGTTGTGGGATATCTTTATCCCGAAAGTCAATACAATCAACTTCTCGAGTGATGATAGTATTGGCCATGGCTTCAGGTTGAATATTTTGAGGTACCATCATTTGGCTTAATGTAAGCATCAACTCATCCCTATGGGTGGGAGAAGATCTTAATAAATCCAAAAGGGAAATTCTGGCTATAGTATTAGATAATTGCTCATTAATAATGTAAGGGGGTTTAGGTTGAACATTGGAAGCATGATTCCCTTTATTGGGATTTTTCAAAACGAATGGAGTTGATCCATAATTTTGGTTTGGTTCTTGTTGAGAATTTTGAGCCTGTTGTCGGGTAACGACTCCAATGGTACCTACAATGTGATATTAGAGACTCTGAACTGGTCTTGATTGAGCATTTATGGCTTGTTCATTAGGGAAAAATTGATTAGAATAAGGTCGAGTAGTAACTCTTCTAGGGAATGGTTCTTCTGGAACCATAGCATCTATGATAGGTTGAATAGGATCTGATTCATTTTCATAACTATTTGATTGGTTTGAAGTGATGTCCATTTCACTTGCAGTATCTGATTCTACATCACTAGAATCTGGAGTTTGAATATTATGTAGGGGCCTAATCATAACCATGGATAAGGTTGTGTCAAATATTTGAGGATCATGATTAAGTAAATGTCCACTAATGGTTCCTACATATCGGGTAGGAGGAGGAACATTATGATGTTCAATTTGAATGGCCACCTCTTTACCATGTCTTGGTAAAGGGTGTTGAAATATGTCTAATGATTGATTAGCATTTTGATTTTGATTTTGGGGAATGATCTTTTGAGGATTATTAGGAGCATTTTGTTTAGGTTGGAAGGCTTGCACCTCCATTTCATTATTATCAATCAGATCCTGTATTTTATGTTTCAATATTTTACAAGCGTTGGTAGAGTGTCCAGGTCCTCTATGAAAATCACAGTGTAAGTCAGCTCTGTATCCGGGTATAGTTGGATCAGGTTCCCGGATAGCTGGTAATTGGATCAAACCTCTTTCGAGTAATTGAGGTAAAATAGTTGATAACGGTTGATTCAATCTAGTAAATTCTCGAGGAGGTTTGTCAGGCGGTTTCAATATAAATTTTGTTGTTGTTTTCGTTGCATTGATATTAGCAACATTTCTACTGTCAGTGACTCCATCACCAACAACTTGTTTGTTTTTATATTGATTTCTAGAGGTTTTCTCATCATCCTTCTTCCTAAGTTGGCCTCTCCTAATGAGGGCATCTTCTACTCTTCGAGCTAAATCTATAGCCTGATCGAAGATAGTTAAAGTAGCAGTTGATAGCTCATAAGATATTTGTTCTTGCAAATTATTGATAAAAATGTCTAACATTTCCCTATAAGGTAGCACAAAGTGCAGTTTTCCTATCAACTGCATCCATCGAGCTAAGAAATTAGCAAAACATTCATCCTTGTCTTGTTTTAAGTTGTATAAATCTTTAATAGTTACATGCCTCTCAATGTAGGCACTAAATTGATGGACAAAAGATTCAGTTGTTTCTTCAAAATTTATCAAAGAATGAGTGGGCAATTGATAGTACCACTCTAATGCCATTCCACCTAAACTTTTTTGGAACATTTTTAGTAATAGCAAGTCATCATGTGATATATCATGACATGCTATACTAAACATGCGAAGATGCTCTATGGGGTCTTCGGTTCCTTTATATATAGGCAGGATAGGCATGGGAAAATGCTTAGGGTACGGTTGTGCTACAACCATGGGATCCAAAGGTTGACTACATATCTCTCGATAATTGTATGAGGGATGATAAGGATCTATTTGGTCCATATGCAAAGCTAACTATTTCACCATGGCTTCCAGATTACTAGTTTGCCCACCATATTGGTTCGACAGGGCATTGATGTGAGATTTGTGAGCATATGATGGAGGGACATGAAGATTAGATGCTATGTTGCTATTGTGTAAATTGTTGGTAGGAAAGGTTTTATGAAGGAATTTTGAAGTTGTATTATGTTGTATTCCAGATTGTTGAAAATTGGTGTTTGACTTCATTTTAGGTTTTTGTTTACTTGAAGCATATTGATCAACAGTTTGGCGAAGTAAAGCAGTGAAGGAAGTTTTCTTTTGTGTGGGAATGATTTTAGGCTCAATAACAGAGTTCCTTAGGAGGTTGGGTAACCTGTTGTTTTGGCATGTTTTGAATCATAGTGACCATATCTCTATTGGATGGTCCAGCCTTATCACTTTCTTGATCAATGAAAGACAAGGGATTAGTGCGCACATCAAACATATGTTCCATGGCTGCTTGATTGTTACTAATTTGCCCTTTATCAATACGAACTGCCATATTAAGAACACCAATGTTATTATGGAAAAAATTCCAAAAATGAGTTGTCAAAAGCAATAGTTCCATCTGGAGCTACTCTAGGAGATGAGGATCCATCCTCTTTAACATTTTCTTCTTGTTCATTATCTTCACCTAGGTCATCTTCTAGTTGATCTAGAGTTTCTCCTTCCGGAATTGGATCTTCAAGAAGGACATTTGGGTCTCTAGTTTTATCTTCTAACCAATCTTCTTCTTCTCCTTCAGTTTGTTTACCATTCCTAAATTTAGGCATTGTACTTAATTTAGATTTTAGAAAAAATATATATATATATATATATATATATATTTATTTATTTATTTATTTATTTATTTATATATATATATATATGCAACAAATTTAAGAGGTATATATTAATTATATACCTACTACAATATTTAAAATGAAAGGTTTTGGTTTTTGTTATGTTTTTTAGTTTTTCTTTGTTTTTGTAATAATATTGTAAAGACAAACAACACAATAAATGCAAGAAATAAGACTGAAAGTAATGATCTAATTTTCTATAAACAATTTATAAATGTCATTAATGGGCTCAAGTTCTTCGAGTCATGAAGTGTTCTTCAAATTGAAAATTTTCTTTCAAAAATTTAATGAAAAGAGCTATAGTAATATTATCTATCTCAGATGCTGGTTGATAGAAGTAAAGCTCGTGGCAATACTCTCGATATAACACAACTCGAGGAACTCTATTCCATATTTCCCTATCCATAAGAACAACCTCTTGGTCTTCTACATGACCTAGGAACTGATGTACAATGGCTGCATTCTTGAGGTATTCCTCGAAGGTGAACAATTTTGAAGATACAAGGGCTCTCCTATAAGCTAACCATCTATGGTAGGCTCTCTGAAGTTCATGATAAAAGACGAGTTGATGAGGATCCAGGATTCTATCTAGGACAAGCCTCTTGATTTGTTTAATTTTTGTTGACCTAGATGAAATGACACTTAGTCTTCTATCAAGTTCATCCCACAAAAGTTGATTTCTATTTGTTTCAGGCACACTAAGCACAGAATTGATTTCTATGGCTACCAATTGGTTTTCAACATTTATAGTAACTGCTAATATTTTCTTAGGAGCTACCATCTAAACATGATATGCAACTTATTAGTTTTAGATGATTTGAAATGCATCTATGTTTTGGTTTTTTTATTTTCTATTTTGTTTTGTTTTCAAAAGGTTTAAAATGCATTCACGTCGGGTTCACCAAAATGTATCACTCCAAATTTTTCACACCCTTACCTTCAGGCTATAGGATCCATGCCCGAAAGGGGGATGTGAAAAGGATGGTGCGGTACCTCAAACTGAGAGGCCTTGCGAAGGTCCCACCTCTCGAGGGAGGTGTATTATGGTGATTTTTTGATGGATGGTGGGTTCACCAAGAAACATTTAATGGTAGTTTCCACGCCTAGGTTGGGAATGTGTTTGATGTGTTTAGTTTTATCCTTAAACATCCATGTCCTAGGTTTGGCCAAATGAATCTAAATTGCTCTATATGAAAATGCAGATTAAATGAATACAGAGAACAAAATTAAGACAAAAAATAGAGAGAAAAGGGAAGATTAGAAAGTCATACCTGATCCGGATGTCTGATGAAGATTCTAATTTTTGAAGCAGTCAGGATCGCCTTTGATTTGACAGGATCGTCTTCTATTAGACAAGATCGTATGATATCTGACGAATTCGTCAGAGACCTACAATCAGAGAAATAGGTGCAAAACACAAAAAATACAACTATTCTAACAGAGGGAAATAGTGTAAAATGACAACAATAATATTAGCATGATGATAATGAACAAAATACAAGTGTACTATGATGACTAAATGACAATTGGTGATTTAATTATGCATTTGATCTAGATGCGTGAACTCCAAGATTCAAGATAACATAAAATAATAAATAAATTAGCTAATTACAGAATAAAACAGCAAAAAAAGGTGAAGAAAATGCAAACTTTGGGCACTGATTGCCTCAATGTTGACTACAGTCGAAATCGTCTCGCATTGGTATGAAATCGTCTCTGATTCGATAGGATCACCTTTGATCTGAATAGGATCGTCTGTGACGATGTAAGCTTGCTCTGACTAAAAAATACTAATGTACCTACAACAAAATTTGAATAGAACTAATACAAATAGCAATTTAGGATGTCTTAATGCGTGTGAAGTCAAGTTACAGGGATTATCAGCCAGGGGGATGCTAAGGGGAGGGCCTAGGATTAAATAAACTTTAGAAGGGAGGTTAGGAGGTTGGAGATTATCCCTATTTGGGAGATCTCCAACGGGGGAGGGTCTCTAACGATGCAGACACGCTTTTTCCTGGATTAGAGACACCGTTGGAACAGAAGCTAATTGTGAAAAATTAGTTTATGGACAAGATCGTCTGGACGTCCTAGCCCAGATGAAATCGTTAGATCTAAGGCGATATCGTCTGATCGGCGACGATATCGTCAAACGATCAAAACAAACTCTAAAAATGGCACGAGAAAGGAGGAAATAGATTACACGACAATTTGGGAGTGGTTTTGGAGGTTAAAATTTGAATTTGAATTATTTACTAGAGCAAGTGTAATTACTAAGGTTTTACTGCACCAATTTTAGGGTGCTACAGGGATTTTACTCTAAAATGAGGTAACAGATGCGGTATTACCTAGGACTAGGGATTTGTTAATGAATATGATGGAGAAGTCAGCAAAAGAACCATAATCATTTTATAGACTAATGAGTATTGTTAATTTATCAATTTTATCTAATTTGACCAGTTTTAATCTGACTAATTTCATATTTACAACAAAATTAGGGGAACATTTATTTACAGAAGAAAGACTCAATAGATTGATTATGATTTTATATGAGGCTCTATTATCAGGTAGGTGATTGTGGACAGAGTATTGATCCATTAATTTTAACATATATCTTTGGAAGACATGGAGGAGCTTTGTTTCTAACTGATCAATAAGCTTAAAAGATCTAGAAAATTCATCTTCCTTTTGTGCTATGATTCTCTGACCAGTAACTTTCTTAGGCTCAATTTTACTTTTAAGCTTGTGATTAGTCAGTTCTATCTTAGGGTCTTCCTCTACATTGGACTTCACAAGGAGAACTTCATCTTTAGATAAATCATCCTCGATTATTGGCCTTTCATATACTTTTTCATCTTCAACTTGTGCAGTTTTTTTGGACAATGCTTCTTCGTCTGAATATTGTTCTGGAAATTCTAATACATCGAAATCATAGATTTGAACGCTTTTTGGAGTTTCTACTATTATATATTGATCTTTTTGGATTTCATCAGAACTATCATCAGGATATTGATGATGATGTTCTTCTCTAGGAAATAAAGTTCTTTGCTCATCACTGATAAGACATACATTGATATTTTTTTCAACCCATGGCTTATGATCAATCCATTTTGTTTGGTGGTTCTATTCCATATTAGAATTAAAAATATCCTCATCTTCAGAATCATCATTATTAATTGTTGCCCCTTTATCAATTTCTTCTTATTCAGTCTACACTGTTTTGTTGGATAATGCCTCTACATTTGAGTGTTATATTTCTTGTATATTTAAATCATTGGTTAGAAGGTTTTTTTTTATTTTTTTCTATTATAGACTGATCTTGTTTGATTTCATCAAATATATTATCAGGAGCTTGATGATGATTTTATTCCCTGAGAAATAAAGTTCTTTGTTCATGAATGGCAAGAACAAAAATTGATATATTCTTCAAACTTAATTATATTTTCAAACTTGTGATAAATCAATTCGGTTTTGTGGTCTTCTTCTACACCAAATTCTTCAATAATAATCTTATCTTTCGATTCATCGTTCTTAGTTGTTTATATTTTATCAACTTTTTATTCCTCAACTTGCATTATTTTTTTGAACTATGCCCCTTCTTCTAAATTTTATTCTCTCATCTCATCCATATTAGGAACATTCATCCTATCCATTGTACTCTCACAATCCCTAGCATGGATTTATTGAAAAATATCCACTCCTGCTATAAGTGGTTCCCATTTGACTTCATCAAGTATGACATTAGAGGTTTTAGGATGATGTTGCTCTCTTTTGGATATTAAAGTTCTTTGTTCTTGATAGACCTTAATATCCCTTTTATATTTAGGGTTTTTATGCTTGCAATCTAAATTGGTCTTGAATTCTTTACTAGGTTGTTCCTTGAGGTTCAATTTGGGATGTGAAGCTAAATATATGAGACAACTAGAAGGTTTATGAGGTGAATTACAAGTAGGGAAATAGAAAGAGAATTCACTATCGATCAGTTCTTTTCTATGTGAACAACCTTATTCATGCACTCATCAATAGTGTTCACTTGCTCTTTCCCTAATTCATAAATAAATTTTGCAAAGAAATCATTCTTATAAAAGCAGATGGATTGTTGATCATTAAGAGCTAACTTATCAAAAAAATATTTTTAACCTTGATGAATATTTTTTTGAAGTCATTAACTGATTTATTTTTCTCTTTTTTACTGTAGCCAATTTGGTTATGAGTGAACTTATATTTCTCTCCTTACCATACCTTTCTATAAAGACTTCTTCCATTTCCTGAAAATCCAATATGCAATGTGGGGGAAGACTATTGAACCAATCTAATGCATATTTCTCTAGGGTCTGCCAAATGATGTGAATCCAACTGCAAGAGGTCAAAATATAATACCTCCCATTACATAAAAACTGTGATAAATGAAAATAATATGTAAAACCCTCCAACATAAAAACTGCAATAAATGAAAATAATCATAAAAAACCTCCATTCACATAAAAACTATAATACATAGAAATAAACCAATAAATATCTTATTTTCTCATTCCTGGATTCCATTTTCCTTTTACAATGCAATACCAAGGGAATATACATCCCCAAAAAAACCCTAAAACTTGAAGCCCTAAAAGAAAGCCCTAAAAATAAAAAAATATATATATTATTTTTGGCAAATTGATTTTTCTAACCAAAAATGTCTTTTTAAGTAAACTATTTTTGAAAAAATATTTTTTCATAAAAATTTGTCTTTTTTAATAATTACCATTTTCGAAAAATTATATTTTGTGTTAAATAATTCCATTTTGTGTAATAAAAAACTACTTTAAAACTTCTTTTAAAAAAACCTTCTAAAGATAGGCTCCTACATCATTCTCTTTTGGTTGAAAAGAACTCTACTCTTGTGAGTTTCTCTAATCAAACTCATAATCGCTCTCCATAGAGTGCCACACATCTGCAAGTACTCCTCAAAGTACCAATCTTCTTCTGAGGTTTTATATCTCAAACCTCCTGTAAGCACTACACATAGTGCCAATTTATTCCTTTGAGGTTTTAAAATAGCAAACCTCCTATAAGCACTACACAAAGTTCAAATTCTTCCCTCTGAGGTTTTTAATAAAAAAAACCTCCGCAAGTACTACACAAAGTGTCAATTTATTTCTTTATGTTTTTACAAACCTTCTGCAAGCACTACACAAAGTGTCAATTCCTCCTGAAGTTTTATATAAAAAACCTCCTGCAAGCACTTACACAAAGTGCCAATTTTTTTCTCCAAGGTTTTACAAACCTTTTGCAAGCACTACACAAAGTTCCAATCTCTTTCTCTGAGGCTTTTACATAAAAAAACCTCCTACAAGCACTTACACAAAGTGTTAATTTCTGTCTCCAAGGTTTTGCAAACCTTATGCAAGCACTGCACAGAATGCCAATTTTTTATTTTTATTTTTTTAGAGCCTCTTTGCTCTCCTCTCTTTTTCTCTTTTCTTCTTTTCTATTTTCTCCTCTCAACAAGATCCAACTTGCTCTGATACCAAATGATGTGAATCCAGTTGCAAGAGGTCAAAACATAATACCTCTCATTACATAAAAACTATGATAAATGAAAATAATATGTAAAACCCTCCAACATAAAAACTACAATAAATGGAAATAATCATAAAAAACCTCCATTCACATAAAAACTATAATAAATGGAAATAAACCAATAAAGATATTATTTTCTCATTATTGGATTCTCTTTTCCTTTTACAATGCAATACCAAGGGAATATACATCCCCAAATAAACCCTAAAACTTGAAGCCCTAAAAGAAAACCCTAGAGCTTAAAACCTTAAAAAAAAAATTACTATTTTTAGCAAATTGATTTTTCTAACCAAAAATACCTTTTTAAGTAATTACTATTTTCGCCAAATATTTTTTCATAAAAATTTATGTTTTTTAGTAATTACCATTTTCAAAAAATTATATTTTGCATCAAATAATTCCATTTTGTGTAATAAAAAAACTCCTTTAAAACTTCTTTTAAAAAAACCTTCTAAAGATAGGCTCCTGCATCACTAGGTTGCTCCTTGAGGTTCAGGTTAGGATGTGAAGCTAAATAGATGGCACAACTAGAAGGTTTATGACATGAATTACAAGTAGGGAAATAGAAAGAGAATTCACTACCAATCAATTATTTTCTACATGAACAACCTTATTCATGCACTCATCAATAGTGTTCACTTGCTCTTTCCCTAATTCATAAATAAATTTTGCAAAGAAATAATTCTTATAAAAGCAAATGGACTGCCGATCATTAAGAGCTAGCTTATCAAAAAAATTATTTTTAACCTTGATGAATATTTTTTTGAAGTCATTAACTGATTTATTTTTCTTTTTTTTACTGTAGCCAATTTGGTTATGAGTGAACATATATTTCTCTCCTTACCATACCTTTCTATAAAGACCTCTTCCATTTCCTGGAAATCCAATATGCAATGTGGGGGAAGACTATTGAACCAATCTAACACATCTTTCTCTAGGGTCTGCCAAAATAGCCTAAGAGCCACATCTTCTTCTTTGACTTCCAATATATCTAAGGTATATAGGAATAGTTCGATATGTTCTTCTCTAGTGACAACATTATTACCTAGGAATTTAGGCAAGTATTTAGGGGCTTTAATGGGTAACCGATGAAGGTGAGGAGGTAGATGAAAAGGCTTATACCTATTGGCTCTCCAGGTTTGAAGGTATTGATTATTATGGTCATTCATCATGATCACAAGGGTGATGATAGAAGATACACTTATGATCAATTGAAATATTCTTATTAGAACAAATCAAGATGCTAGAACCACTATTTAAAGGAACATCGCGTGTTAACAAAACCTTACCACTATGATACGATCCAATCTATAAACTGGGTTTTTTGGTTTTAGATAAATATCAGTGGGTTCTTTAATTCTTGAAATATTTTCTAACCACTCCCTCTCGTATGTGCCTGGTCAAATTCTTCTTTATTATATCTTTTGGGTTCATTCAAAGTCACCAGCACTTGGGTGCAATAGAATCTCACTCAAGCCAATATTGCTTGGCTTTTAAATTCTCTCAATCTCTCAAATGTGCATAGAGGCATCCACAACATCAAAAACTATGGTGAAATATGATAGGCCAATATGAATATCCAGTAATAAAATATGTCGTAGGGGAGATAGACTACGAAAATACATAGAAAATAAAATAGCCTATCCCCAACAACGATGCCAGAAACTATTGTGGAAAATTTTGATATCTTTAAAATATCGGTTGTCACACTACCAAAACTTCCTAATCACAACAATATGTGAGCTCTAGTAAACTCACACATTTAACCTGAAATGCTAACTCCTTAAGAACGTAGGTTGGGTCTGGACACCTCATAATGAGCCTAATTGATAATGAATTTTAGTCTTGCAAAGATCTACCAGATATAATGAATTATAATGGGTTTTTATGATGACCAAGCAAACATAGCATTTATAGCTTTAGTTTCAAGAATGCAAACTAGTACCTTGTCTATTGGGTGATTGTAGCAAAACTTAACCAATTTTATGAAAGAGTGAGAAAAAGAAGAAAAGAATTGACATATCCACATTCATTAGAATAACATAATCAGCATAGGTATTAAATTAGTGAAATAAATGCTATCTATAAATTCAAATAATGTAATATACAGATAAGTGACACACACACACACACACATTGCACCAAAATATTCCAAAGAGTAGAAGTTAGAATTTGTATTATGTTTAACATATTATGATTACAATGATAGAGCCTGGAAGTGTGTCTAGGTCTCCCAAATAACACAACACAATATTCACCCCATTCGAATGTTGTAATAGGGGAACGCAATCTACTGTCCAAATTGTAGTGACATATAGACTTTGACTCCTCAAGCAACTCCCATTAAATTATCTCAATCGAGCTGCTCAACTCTCGGTAGTACCTATACAAAGGTGATAAGAATGGGAATATGGAGAACAAATACAACATAGGAAAAATACATTCAACCTGAACCAAACACTCAAAATACCTCTTACAAAATTTTTCTATTTTGATTCTTGATCCTCAATTCTGACTTGAAAGGCCTCTCTTATAGTTTGTATTTTGAAAATCCTATTTTGAATGCTTGGTTCATATGTAGACACTTGGAATCCTCTCTGCCACTAATTTTTGTGAATGTATTACAACAAAAATTGGGTTGTCATAGGCTGCCTTCAATTGAGAGAATCATCTCTAGGAAGATTTGGGGTATTGGAATTGCCACATTTCATCTGATATATCATGCACTAGTTGGTTAGGTTTCAGTCCAAGTTTAATGAGTATGATTTTTCTCGATAGTTTGGCTTCCTTTCTTGACTGTTTGACTTCCCTGTTTACCCTATGTTTTGATCACCTACAAACACAAAAGAAAAATCCAATTTAAGACTTTGGCAATGAAAGAAAATCAAAATTTGGTATTAATACTATTAATATTGATGTTTTTAAGGTCCGAGGTGTAGACCAATTGGTTCATCCAAACCCCATAAGGGGGGCGGAGGTCCAAGGTTCAAATCTCGGGCCTCGTCGGACTGAACGCTTGTCCCTTTCCTGGTGCTTTCAGTGGCGTAAAAGGTTTAAAATGATTGTGGCATGGTGGTTATAGGGGCGGACTGCGTGAAGATCTGTGTGGTGGCTTCTAGGGCGGACAACGCAGAATACTATGGCAGCCATAAAAGCTAGACAGCCTACCCGGATTCGTGGTGGCTATCGATTCCACCATGTAAATTAAAAAAAATATATATATATATATATATATATATATATATATATATATATATATATATTGATGTTTTTATATTTATTGAATGTATGCCTAAGGTTTAAAATTAGCCTTTTATTTTAATTTTTAATATTTATTATTTTCTAATGTTTTGGCTTTTAATTTTAATTATTAAATTTTAGGGCTTCTAATATTAAATCCGGATGATTAAAAGGCTTCGTCATTTAATATAAAATCATGCTAAAATCATTTCTATAGTTCAAACTTAAAAAAAAAACTTTTAAAATCTATCGACAATGCATAATTCTTATCGCTCATGTAAAGCCCTTGTCATTGATTGGAAGCGTGATGACTTTGTTCGATCGATGATGGATTCTCATTAGTATTAAAATCATGCCAAAATTATTAGTAAAGACACCCTTGTCGATGATGAAAATCATTGTCAAAGATACAATCAGCGATGGCTCTCTTCCATTAGCGATAAAATCTTATTGGATGTCGGTAATGCAAGACTTTTGGCATTGATACATGAGTGATGAAATTTTATTGGAGCAAGAACATGAGCCATAAAATATTATTGGCCAAATTATTTATTATTTTTCTCAAGACTTTAATATTAATATCTTTGTGATGTCCTTTTAATTAAAATACCCTAAGTATTCAGACTGATTAAATCATTTTCTACGACTTTATTTAAAGTGCTCAATATTAGGGTTAATTAATTATTACATCCGCTCATAAAAACCCTTGTCACTGAAGGATTATGTCTGTCATTGATGTAATTGTTGATAGGCTTTTCGAAGAGAGATGAAGGCTACCAAAAATACACTGTCATTGATGTGAGACCATTGTCATTGATTGCTTTACTGATGGGATTTTCAAAGAGCAATGAAGGCTACAAAAAATACACTATTGCTGATGTGATACCATTGTTGCTAATTGCATTACTGATGGGCTTTCCCAAAGATTGATGAAGGCTGTCAAAAATCCTTGTTGCTGATGTAAAATTATTGTCGTTGATGGGATCATTGATGGGATCAATGATAGGCTTTCCTAAAGAGTGATTGTTAATTTATCCTCAATCCAAGACTTCATGTGATCGTTGATTGAACTATTCTTCACTGATTGTAAGAGTGATGGCTTTGGCCTATCAATGACAAGTTTTTTCGATATTTGAGTCTATAGACTTTGGCACCAAATTAAAAATGGATTATTTTGCACAGATAAATGAGAGGTTATTATATATATCATAGCACTTTCTATACTCATCCAAGGACTTATTTTAGTCTTGGTTAATGGAGACCAAATCTGACTTGGAGCTCTCAATCATCCCAAAGTGCCAAAAATAGGGCAAAATTTAAATTGCTCAGAAGCTTACAAAAATTTCTAGGCATCTAAATGGACCAAATGGGTACTAAAATTCATTGATATCATCCAAAAATTCATCATGGTGCATGATATATGTCATTATAAATTTTAGATGATGCTACTATAAATTGCTATTTCGGGAAAACATTAACAGTTAAAATTCTGAAAATTTAGTGCTACTATGAAGATGAGATCAAGTTGTTTCTTCCAATTTTTAATTCAGTTGAAACAAAGTTTTCTAGCTCGAGTTATGGTCACATCAATTTTACATCAAAATGTAGGGCAAAAGTAACGAGATTGGAATACCCTAAAATGAATTCAATTGTTTAGACCTTTAATAAAACCTTAGGACTTGAATTTTCTGAAGTAATCTAGCAAAAATAATGTAGATTATATGCCAATATTCAAAGATATTGAATTTAAATGAATGTAGCTAAAGCCCAATCTTCAAGAATGCAAAATGCCAACAATTTTGAAACCTCAATGTAATCAGAAATATTTAAACAATCTTGATGCAAGCCAAAAATTTAGATTAAACCCAAAACTTTAATTCTCTAGAATCATAAAAAATTTAGCCTTGCACCCTAAGTTCACCTAGACATTAATTGTGGTAAATTTTCAAAAAAATGGGGTGAAATCTAAGTTGTAACTATGGGGTACAACAATAAGTTATGCCTTCATAGTAGGTATGGGTATGGGTGAGTAAACCATTTGGTTAAAGGGCCCTTGATAAGCCTAATTAGGCATTTGTTGTTGGGGTCTAGGCAGTACCTATACCTAACAATTTTAAGGAGGAAATCCATAGGGCATATTATAGATAATATGGCATTTGATAATAGGGATAGACTACATACCCTTATGTCTATTAAGTAAACAACATAATTTATTCATTCAAAGTTACTTCTTGATTTTATGGGGAAATTTATCCTTTAAAAATTGTTGTTGGTTAGAATTAATGATAGGATGGTAATTTTATACCACTAGATTAGGTATAATTTGTTAAATAACCTTCTTGAGGTTGATAAGCTCCAAAATGGAAGTCAAATGTTAAACATATTATGTAGGATAAAATCCTAGAGTGGGATCCATGTTTTGAGCTCTCATTTGTGTGTATAGAGCTCATATTTTTTTAGTGGATTTTTGATTCAAAATCAAAATAGTCAAGAATTAATACAACACACCTTGGTATATATTAGAGCTTGGTGGATTCTACAAGCTTTTTTGGATATTAATATTTGGTAATATTTGTGAATCTTAATTAATGTAGGAACATATGTAAATCTCTAAGAAGTTGAGAAGTAAAGTTTGGATGGATCAAATTCTCACTAGAGCTAGCCAATTATTGTCTTGTATTTTCTTGATCACTTGAACCATCTTGTTATGGATAAGGGTTAGCTTATTTGTTTGATATAGGTTGTAAAAATTGATTTGATTGTGATATTGATGGATTTATTTATTGAAGAGTGAGGTAAAAAGTAAGATTACTTATTTGGGATACCATACATTTGATCCTAAAGGTGAAGTATTTGTAAGGACTAGGAAAGCTTGGTAAATTTGACCCATGTTATACAAGGGATTGGAATTAACATTGGGAACCATGGGTGGAGTAGTGGCACAATTCTAGGCAAGAAAATAAAATATTTCCAAAGACCATAGTAAGGAAAATGTATTATTTCTTGATCCATTTAGAGAAAAATAAATAAAAATAATTCAATTCAATTTCATCCCAAATTTTTGCATACATTCAATGGAAAATATAACTAACAATAAAATATAAGAGAATCACCATAAACATCATTCATACATAGAGATTTTTGATAAACCAAAACATGTTCTAGTAGAATGACCATGCATAATTTTTCATTGATATAAAATAATAGGATTATAGCCAAAGAGAGTACCTCTAGTATTTCTTAAGATGAACAAAAGATATTTTAAGGACATTTAGACTCCTATTTAATCATGAATTTTACTCTTTCATCCTAAGGAAATACTATCTACCATTACATTTTACATGAGTTATAAACATAACTTTAAGGACATTGATCCTCTATATTCATAGTGGTTCTAATGAATTATTATATTTTGAGTGATTACCAGTTTGATAGATTATAATGGATTGTGGATTCTTTGACTGAGTCATTTTATTGAACCCTCTAGCTACCTTATTTCTTGGTCATTGTACAATTGGTAGTGGTGTACAAAATTTCTAACTCCTCCCTATTTTTCTCAAGGCTTCTCATCACTCATGTCTAGTAGCTTTTGTTAATCTATTTATCGTTGGTTCAAGATAGTTCCTCTATTGTGAGTCCATATAGTGGAAATATCCTTCTTTAATGTATTATCAGTATGATTTGATATATGTATGATATCAAGGATGAAACTATGATTTGATCCATATTTTCTTAAAAATCGTTTAATCTCATATAGTGTTTGAGATATAATCAAAATAGATTTCATCATAAAATGGTTAATATCTATACCTATCCTTGATATAAAATAATATTACTAATGATAACACTAAATGTTTGATTTTTTACCTATTTATAATAATGAATAAAAGCAAACGACTCACTCAAATTTTATACAAAAAAATTAAAAAATGATTGACACAATATTAGTGGGTGCCCATGATAACAATAAATAATAATTATACTATCCATGGATAAGTATTATAACATTGATACAATGGATGGAGTGGTGGGTGGTATTTATACTAGTACCAAAATATCAATTACATAATCAAGTTAACCAAGACGACATAACAAGTGGGGTTGATGTTAATTAAAAAATTTATACAAAGGGCCTATGGGAAGTACATACACCCTAGCTTAGAATATCATATTCTATTGAATGTTAAACCTATAAAAAAAATCTATTCAATTACATGTCGAACCCTACAACCATATCCTACCACAACAATTGATAATATAGAGGAGACTTCCTTATCCTATAATTACTACATGAAATAGATGAAATAAGTTCGAGAGGAACATAACAATTAAGACAAAAATAATTAAATATAATAACAATCTTGATAGATTTTATCAGTATCAGTAATAATTAGGTATGATTTCAGTCAGAGTTAGTAATAGTTAGGATAGAGATGACAGTCATTAATTTCAATAATAGTTTCTTGTGATAGTTAGAATTCATAATAGATAGGGAGTTGTTAGTGATAGAGTTAGACCAAGCAATCATTAGAATAGTGTTAGTAACAAACAATATAGAGTCTCATAAGGGGTTGTTCGATAAGAAGCCAATTTTTTGAGTGAACCAAACCTCCAAGAAAAAACAACACTTGAAAAAAAAAATTCCCCTAAAAAAACATGGCATATTCAAACTTCATAATGTCCCTAAACATTTTTGGATCACCATGGCATATTTTAAATTTGAATCTAAAGCCTTATCATGGTATCAATGGTTACAATACGAAACTCTTGAACCTTCTTGGGAAGAATTTGAGTCACAATTACTCACTCATTTTGGACCTAGTAAGTATGAGTACTTTATAGGAGCATTAACCAAACTAAAACAAACCTCTATGATTCAATACTATCAAACCCAATTTGAGAAATTGGCTAACATGACCAAGGGGTTGAATGAAGGTATTTTTCAAATTTGTTTCATCATTTCCTTCAAAGATGATATTAAGGATGAGGTCAATATGTTCAAACCACAATATATGATATAGGCCATAGGATTGGCACGCTTGACCAAATAATAATTTTTGGCTCAAAGGAGGTCACCTGAATTTCCACAGGCCAAATCCATATTTCCTTCTAAGTTCACACCCAATACTGACATTAAATCTATCCCTATAAATATTTGACTATAGAAGATATGGATGCTTAATGCACACAAGAATTATATTATAATTTTGATGAGAAATATTCACTAGGGCATAAATGCATCCAAAAGAAGTTATTTTTGCTAGATGTAGAGGAGTCAGTAAGTAGTGAATAAATTTATGATGAAGCAGAACCATCAGAGAAACCAATTTAGGATGAGGGTGAAACACATGAACTATAGAAAAATATTTCCATCCATGCTCTTGCAAGAATTACTATCCCTCAGATAATGAAAGTAGTAGGCTTTTTCAAAGTTCAACGTATTACAATTATCATTTATTAAAGAAGTACACACAATATTTTTTTATCCTTGAGTCACCAAGCAATCCAATTATTACATGCATGCATGCAAATCCTTTGAGTTTATGATGGAAAATGGAAGAAATTTTTCTTATAAAGGAAAATGCCATAACATTAAGTTGAATATAGGGTACTATGAACCCAAAATGGATATGTTTGCTCTTCAACTAGGAGGATGTGATATTGTGCTAGGAGCTCAATGGTTAGGTACTTTGGGAACCATAGCCTAGAACTTTGTAAAGTTATGGATGTAATTTTCACATAATGGTAGGTCCTACACTCTCTATGGTTCGCAAGCAAGATCTCCCTAGATTATCAATTCAAACTATCTTGTGGGTAATTCCTTAGATATTTACAATTCAACCACCAACTTCAATAGAGTATAAACGCTCATAAGATTTGTAACTCATTCTGATTAAGCATGATGTTGTTTTTACATAATCGACATAATTACCACCTTGAAATTCCCATGATCATGTAATTCCATTGGTCCTGGTGGTTGTGTATAGATTTTTGTGAGCTCAATAAGATCACCATTAAGGATAAATTTTATATTCTAGTGGTATATGAATTTTTGGATCAGCTTCATGGTGCTATGTTTTTCTCAAAGTTATATCTTTGCTTGGGTTTCCATAAAATACAACTCAAGGAGGAGTATATTTCCAAAACAACATTTTGCACTCATGGAGATTAGACTCTTGGTTATGCCATTTGGCTTAACAAATACACCCTCCATATTTTAAAGCCTCATGGACACTATCTTCTACCCATTCCTTTAAAATTTCATTTTAGTTTTCCTTGATGATGTTTTTGTTTATAGTCACTCTTGGGGAGAGCATCTCATCCATGTGGACCAGACTCTACAACTTTTAGCTCAAAATCAACTTTTTTCTAAGAGGTCTACGTGTTATTTTTGGTTGACCAAAGTAGAGTATTTGCGACACGTTGCCATTAAATATGGAGTTAAAGTTTATCCTAAGAATATTTAAGCCATTCAACATTGGTCGATGCCTCACTCTTAAGGGACTTTATGGATTTTTAGGACTCATTACCACAAATTTATCCAAAACTATGGTAAAATTGTTGCTCCTTTAATGACCATGTTAAAAAATATATATTTTAACTGGATAACCCCAATTGAGAATTCTTTATTTGACCTAAAGCATTCTATGACAACCACTCCAGTCTTAGCCATGCTTTATTTCTCCAAACCTTTTGTAATTAAAAATTATGCTTTGGGTAATGACGTTGGAGCTATGTTGATGTAAAAGGGAGGACCATTGGCCTTCACTACTAAAGAACGTTTAGATCAAAATCTAGATAAATCAACTTATGTAAAGGAGATGCTTGTCATTTTTCATGTGGTTAATCACTTGTGACCCTATCTCATGGGGTATCATTTTTCCATCAAAATAGACCACCAAAGTCTCAAGTACTTCCTGTAGCAATGGGTCACCATGCCTAAACAACAAAAGTTAGTCTCTAAACTAATGGTCTATGATTATGAGATTGCATATACAAAATGCAAGGAGAACATTATGGTTGATGCACTCACCAATTTGAGGCTCAGAATATGCTATGTGCCATCTCTTCACTCATACCTTAATGGATTAATTTTCTTAGAGAGGACGTGCTCAAGGACTCCAGATTGCAAACTTTGGTTGCCACACTTCAAAAAGAGCCTACCTTATACCTAGGATACACTTGGGATGGAAAAGATTTGAGATATCTTCAACACCTTATTCTTTCCCACACTTCTCAACTATGGGAACTCTTCTTGAGGGAAATGCATACTTCACCAGCTATAGGACATTCTGGGTTCCTCAAGACTTATGAAAGGATTAAGCATACTTTCTTTTTGAAGGTAATGCAAATGGATGTTAAAATTTTTGTGGTAGAGTGTGACATATGCCAATGGATGAAAGAATAAATGATGCATTCCCATGGAACTCTTTAGCCCTTGCCCATTCTAGAACAAGTATAGATGGATATTTCCATGGACTTTATTGAAGGGTTACCTAAGTTAGGAGGTGAATCAATTATTTTGGTGGTAGTGGATCGTCTCACAAAGCAAATTTTTTAGAATCTATCTTATATGATATTTTTTCATATATTTCTTCTCAATACTTAGTCTTTTTTAGTATTTTCATCAATTGTTTTTATTATTAATTGTTGACTTTATATACTTTATTCTAGCTTGAGTGGTCTCCATGAGTCCTATAGAATAATATACAAAGGGAATTATCTTGGTGTTATCTTTTACTATGTTGTGAATTTACTACTTGTGTTAAAAATTTAGTGGCCAAGATTCCCCTCTAAAGGTAAATTTAAGGCTTTCAAAGTGCGGATCTGGTTCTGAAACTATGTTTATTTTAGAAGATGCTAGTATTTCAACTTTGTTTGGCTCCAATATAGGATATTGAGCAAAGGGTAATATATTGACAGTATCTTTTCCTATGTTGTGTATTTTTTAATTGTGTTAATGATTGGGTGGTCAAGTTCCTTTCTTGAAGGTAAACTTGAGGCTTCCAAAGCATGGATATAGTTACTCAAGTGTGTAAATCTTAGAATATGTTGGTCTTTCAGCTTTATTTGGCTTCAATGTTGTACTTTAAACAAAGGGTTTATCTTGGCAATATATTTATATGTGGTGAATTTGTTAACTATGCTACCGTTGGGATCTTTTGGGATCGAATGAGGCATTTCCTGATCATAGTAAGGATCATTGATGGGTATCTTGAGGAGATGGAACCAGTTGGGATGCTTATGAAGTAACTGTATTCCATTTGATTTGGTTTTCTTTATTGGATTTTAAGTCTGAGTTTTGTAATGTTATTAGTGTTATCTTATATTTTTCAACCTAGTTTTAGTGTATGGATCCTAGCTTTTAGATGTTGAAAACTATTTTGACCTTTTGTGTTATCTGGGCATTATCTTCTCTTTGTTTTTTTCTATTGGTCTATCTCTATGGTTTTTTTATGTTGGGCCTATGATTTTTATTCATTTTGACATGCTTGGTTAAGGTGAATTCCTTGTAAAAGGGTCAAGGTACTTTCTAAACCTTGTTTTTCAGCCTATCAAGAAAACAAATTCTAGAGCAGAGTGACACTTTGCATGTAAGCCAAATCTTGAGCATTAGGTTAGGGTTGCATGATGTGTATATTTAAAATACATGGGCCCATAAATGAATGTATATATTTTTTTATATTTATGAATATATTTGATGCAGGAGCATCCAGTGACATCTGATGCAGAAGCATCTAGTGGAAGAAGAGCCCTTTTCAAAAATTTGGCTAAGGAAAGAAGATGTCGCGATTTCGCAACATGTCGCAAAATCACGACCAAAAGAGGAGAGATATGAGAAGGAGAAAAATTGTCATGATATTGCAAAAAAAAAGTTTCACGATATCGTGACACCGAAAGGAGAAGCCTAGGGAGGAAGATGTCATGATTTCACGACATGTTGCATTTTCGTGACCAGAAGGTGAAGGAGAAGCCAAGGGAGGAAGATGTCACGATTTTGTGACATGTCACATTTTCATGACCAGAGGGCAAGCGAAGGAGCCAAAGGAGGACAATGTCGTGATTTCATGACATGTCACATTTTTGCGACCAAAGGGCGAGCGAAGGAGCTAGAGGAGGAAGATGTTGTGATTTCATGACATGTCACATTTTGATATAGAGCCGCACACAACACACAGCAAGAATGCAGAATTAACCATGCACAGACGAAATTTCAGCCAGTTTCATTAAAACAGAGGTCTCTCCTTACATACCCAAAAAAATCAATCCCCCCTCCAAAAGGTCTTTTTTTTTTTTTAAATACAATGCATGCCCTCTTCTCCTCGGCCGCCACCTCCTTTTCATTACGCAAAGTGCGGGTCCTTTTCATCCCCCAGGCCCGACTCTCTTTGGACCATCATTACTTGAATGCGAGACTCCCCATACCGCCCGCACGAATGCTCTGTCCCGCCTGCATGATGCTGCCAGGTGCATCAAAACATCATAGCCTGTAGTGGCGGTATGCCCTGCAGCCGCCTGTTGATCCACTGCCAAGTCAATCATTCATAAGAATGCGCCATGGTCGTTTGCAGTTGATGCCACGTGTCCTGTTGCCATGCTTCCTGTAACCGCTTCATACTCTCGGGCCACCTGTAACTTCACGCCACGTGTCCCTCTGCACTGGTCCCTGCAGTCACCGGCTGGTCAATGTCGTGAGCGTCCCGTCGCGATATCGCGACGTATTTGCCCCAGCACTTTCTCTCTCCTCTTTGGTCGCGATATCGCGACGTTTTGACGTTAGGCTTCTCTCTCCTCCTTGAGACCGCGATTCCGCTACACGTCGCGATATCGCGACGTCTAGGCCTTTCTTACTCGCCTTCCTCCCTTGGGCCACGAAACCGCGACATGTCACGATTTCGTGACATCTTTGCATTGTGGAACCTTGCCCCCGGATATGTCACGATTTCGTGACATCTTTTCATTCCGTACGTCCTTGGATCGGAAGTGTCACGATTTCACGACCACTGTGCGTCCAGACCACGTTGCAACAGAAATGTCACGATTTCGCGACAGTTTGGCGTCCCGACCGTGCGTCTTCAGAAATGTCACGATTTCGCGACAGTTTGGCGTCCCGACTGCGCTGCTTTAGAAATGTCACGATTTCGTGACAGTTTGGCGTCCCGACCGTGCGTCTTCAAAAATGTCACGATTTCACGACAGTTTGGCGTCCCGACTGTGCGGCTTTAGAAATGTCACGATTTCGCGACAGTTTGGCGTCCCGACCGTGCGTCTTCAGAAATGTCACGATTTCGCGACAGTTTGGCGTCCCGACCGTGCTTTTCAAAAATACGTCGCGATATCGCGACGGTTTGGCCCGTTGGTGCCCTTCTTCAAAAAGCGTCGCGATATCGCGACAGTTTTAGTACTTAAGAAAAAAAATACATTTTGGGTGACGCAAGATTGCCAGCTTTGCCTCCGGATGCTCCTGCATCAGACACCCGGGGTGGGTTTGAGAAGTGACCTCACTTCTGATTTGACCGAGGTAGACCCAAACGATCAACCTCCGCCTTGGATAGCCAAGTCGCATCTTCTATGGGTCGGCCCTTCCATTTGATTAAATACTCAGAATAACTCCTGTTTCGAGTACTCCGGCCCTCACGCATATCCAGAACTTCTTCTATCTCGTCCACAACTGGGATGGCTGCTGGAATGCTCCATAACTCTGGGTTGGGTATCTCACTGCTTTCTCCTTCATGATACTCAACCAAATCTGAGATGTTAAACACGGGGGAGATGTTAAGTTCACTTGGTAACTCCACCTCGTAGGCATTACCCGAATCCCGTTTGCCAATGATTTTGCATGGCCCAAATTTCTTCATTTTGAGTTTGTTGTATGTCTTGGCAGGGAACCGTTCCTTCCGCAGATGGACCATGACAGAATCTCCTACTTGGAACTCCTTAGCTCTGCGTTTTTGATCCGCCCTCGCCTTATATTGAGCATTCATCTTGGCAATGTGTCTTGTCACTTCCTCATGCACTCCTTTCAAGTGTTCGGCAAAGTCTTCTGCCTCAAGACCGCATTTCTCCCTTGTCTCCAGCCTTCTTAACTCTGAAGCGTTTTGTGGGCTGCTCCCATAGATAATCTGGAATGGTGACTTGTTGGTACTCCGATTGACTGAGTCGTTATACGCAAACTCAGCTTGTGGCAAAATTAGATCCCATCCCTTGGGCTTGTCCCCTACCAAGCATCGCAATGAGGTTGCCCAAACTCCGATTAACCACCTCTCGTTTGGCCATCTGTTTGCGGGTGGTAAGCGTAACCGAACTTTAACTCCGTCCTCAGCTTCTTCCACAGGGTCTTCCAAAAATAACCTACAAACTTGGTATCCCTGTCCGACACAATGCTTCTTGGTAGCCCATGAAGGCGTACCACTTCCTTAAAGAACAGACCAGCTACATGGACCGCATCGCTAGTCTTCTGGCACGGGATAAAATGTGCCATTTTCAAAAATCTGTCCACTACCACAAATATGGAATCGTGCCCCCTCTGCGTCCCGGGTAAACCGAGCACAAAATCCATACTAATATCTTCCCACGGCCGCTCAGGTATAGGTAGTGGTTGATACAAACCAGTAGGTCTGCCTCACGCCCTTTGCCATCTGGAAAATCCTGCAACTCTGCACAAACTTTGCCACATCCTCGCTGCAATTGTGGCCAGTAATAGTTTTCACTAACCAATGAGATGGTCTTGTCATGGCCAAAGTGTCCAGCTAAACCCCCACTGTGCTTTTCTTTAATGAGGTTCTCTCTCATTGAGCTCCTTGGAATGCACAATTGATTCCCCTTAAACAACATTTCATCTTGAATCAGGTAATCTAACCATCTAGTCCTGTCCAACGCAACAGGCGCAGTGCAGGCTTTCCAAGCTTCTACGAAATCGGGGTCTACAGGGTATAAGTTCTTGAGCTCAGCAAACCCTACAACCTCCACTCTCATTTCTGTCATCAGACATTGCCTCCTACTCAATGCATCTGCCACCCTATTGGATCTTCCACTTCGATGCTTCAACACAAAGGTATAGCTCTGCAGGAACTCTACCCATTTCAGTGTCTCTCGATTCAATTTTCCCTGACTGTTAATAAACTGCAGCGCTTGATGGTCGGTATAGAGAACAAACTCTTTCGGCAATAGATAGTGCCTCCATTTCTTGAGTGCTTGAACTATGGCGTAAAACTCTTGATCATATACCGAATATTTTCTCCTGGCATCATTGAGCTTCTCGCTGAAATAAGCTACAGGCCTACCTTCTTGGCTCAAGACAGCTCCTATCGCACTGCCACTCGCATCGCAGTCTACCTGAAACACCTTATTGAAATCTGGAAGTGCTAAAATGGGTTGCTCAGTGACCTTCTTCTTCAGCATAGCAAAGCTTTTATTGGCTCCAACTGTCCACTGGAATTCCTTCTTGTTTCCCTTCATTGTCTCAGTAAGAGATGCACAAATACTGCTGAAGTTTCTAATAAATTTTTTGTAGAAACTGGCCAGACCATGAAATGATCTAACCTCGGTCACACTCCTTGGGACAGGCCATTCGAGGATAGCCTTCACCTTTTCGGGGTCCATCTTGAGACCATTTGCTGATATGACAAATCCCAGGTATACCAGCTCCTTCTTCACAAAGTTGCACTTCTTCGTATTGATCAATAACTGCTCCTCCCGCAGTTTCTCAAGAACCTTCCCGATGTGCATCGGTGCTCCTCTAAGGTTCTGCTAAAAATCAGTATATCATCCAAGTAAACAATAACAAATTTGCCCAAAAATTCCTTCGGAACTTCATTCATTAACCTCATAAAGGTACTAGGTGCATTGGTTAATCCAAATGGCATAACCAACCACTCATACAGCCCTTCTCTGGTTTTGAAAGCCGTCTTCCATTCATCCCCTTCTCTAATGCGGATCTGATGGTATCCACTTTTCAAATCAATTTTTGTGAAGTACTCAGCTCCACTCAAGCAGTCCATGATATCATCCATTCTCGGCAGAGGAAACCTGTATTTAATGGTGATCTTGTTGATTGCCCGAGAGTCGGTGCACATCCTCCATTCTCCATCCTTCTTGGGTGCTAATACTGCTGGTACAGCACAAGGACTAAGACTCTCCCTTATCAGGCCTTTCTTCAACAGATCTTGAACTTGCCGATTTAATTCTTCAGTTTCCATCGGTGTCATTCGATGTGCGGCCTTGTTTGGCAAGCTCGATCCAGGCACCAAGTCGATGTGATGACTGATCCTCCTAACAGGTGGTAAACCTTCGAGAACATTGTCAGAAATGATATCAGGGAATTCTTCTAACAATCCCATGACTTCCATTGGAATATCCTTGCATCCTTCTTCCCTAACCCCGGGGATTATAGCATAACACACATGATCCGGCTTCAGGCCTTCCAAGAATCTTCTGCCATCAACTAGACAGACTCGTGCACTGCTGCATACTTTCTCATCCGCCTCTTTCAGGGGTTTTAACTTATGGCGAACTCCATTCTTTGACAGAGAATATGTGTTGGCTCGACCATCATGAACAACACTTCGGTCAAACTGCCAAGGTCTCCCAAGCAGCAAGTGACATGCATCCATAGGTAAGATGTCACATAAAACCTCATCTCGGTAAGTTCCAATATTGAACTTCACCAGACATTGCTCGCTTACTAGTGCCCGATGGTCCTTTTGCAGCCATGCAATCCGATAAGGGTGCGGGTGTTTTCTCCTTTCCAACCGCAGCTTGGAAACCATTTCCTCGAAAACCAAATTGTCAGTGCTTCCATTATCAATGATGATATTACAGACCTTGCCTGCGCACTTGCATCTTGTTCGAAACAAGCTGTTCCTTTGGTCTGCCTTTTCTTCTTCATTCAGCAAGACTCTTCTGATAATCATGGTTTCCCCTCTTTCTGCTTCCTCTGAATGCTCAGACTCTACACCTTCGTCTGCTACAGCAGCTCGGGCCTGACCCTCAGGTCTTCGATTTGGCCTCTCTTGATGCTGTGGGCGCTTGTATGCCCTGTGTCCTTCTTCACCGTAGTTGAAGCAGGTTCCTCTAAAAACACCTCTTCCAAACCCTCGCCCAGACCTACCTCTTCCTCTTGGGTAGTTGTTGCTCTGATTGCGTGGGCGTCGGTCATCCTCTTCTCTCACCTCTTTCTATTTTTGGCTGCTACTAGCTTCCGCAGCTTTTCCAAAATCTTTGTATCTTCCACCACTGCCTCTTCCACCAGCTCTTCCACCCCTATCCTTCCCTCTCTGCTTACCATCAAACCTTCTATTTAGTTTCTCTTCCACTTTTAATGCAAACTGATATGCATCCTCCACTGTGCTCATTCTAACCAGCCCTAGCTCTTCTTGAATTCTGGTTCGCAATCCATTTATGTAACGTGCGACCTTCTCTTTGTTCGCCTCCGAATGGCCGGTTCTGATTGAAATCTGGTAGAACTCCTCTGTATATTCCTTGACAGACTTACTAGCCTGTCGAAGACTCTGCATTTTCTTCAATAAATCCAGCTCATAATCTGCAGGGATGAACTGCCTCTTTAGTTTCTCTACCATCCTATCCCATCTGGTGATCCTTTCCTTTCCCCTTCTGTTTCTTTCTAACTGCACTCCTTTCCACCAGATGCTAGCATGCCCCTTCAGCTTGGTTTTTGCGAATTTGATCCGATTTGGATCTCGCGATCTCTTCGTATTCGAAGTACTCCTCCATGTCGTTGATCCAGTCTATTAATTCCTCAGGGTTGAGGTTTCCAGAGTAAGTCGAGACGTCAAATTTTGGCTTCTTCCCAATCTGGGAGATAGCCCTGTACAGCCTAGCCTCTGCTGGCTCCAAAGCCTCTTCATCCTCAGATGGAACTTCTTCTTCCCACACTTCATCTTCGCTGGGTTCTTCCCTTCTCGGCTCGACTCCTCTTCTAATTTCCTCTTGTAGAGCCTCAACTTGCCTCTGTAGGGCTCTCAAATCGACCTCCTCCCTTCTTGCTCGTCTGTGCCTTATACCACCACGGTCTCTTCGCGGAGGCATCTTGCTTCTTCTTCACAACCCCACAACCACGGTCCTGGCGCAAACTGCCTCTCTGTTCGGCGATCGGTTTGCACTCTCAGAACCAACCTGCTCTGATACCACTTGGTATAGAGCCGCACACAACACACAGCAAGAATGCAGAATTAACCATGCACAGACAAAATTTCAGCCAGTTTCATTAAAACAGAGGTCTCTCCTTACATACCCAAAAAAATCAATCCCCCCTCCAAAAGGTCTTTTTCTTTTTTTAAATACAATGCATGCGCCTCTTCTCCTCGGCCGCCACCTCCTTTTCATTACGCAAAGTGCGGGTCCTTTTCATCCCCCAGGCCCGACTCTCTTTGGACCATCATTACTTGAATGCGAGACTCCCCATACCGCCCGCACGAATGCTCTGTCCCGCCTGCATGATGCTGCCAGGTGCATCAAAACATCATAGCCTGTAGTGGCGGTATGCCCTGCAGTCGCCTGTTGATCCACTGCCAAGTCAATCATTCATAAGAATGCGCCATGGTCGTTTGCAGTTGATGCCACGTGTCCTGTTGCCATGCTTCCTGTAACCGCTTCATACTCTCGGGCCACCTGTAACTTCACGCCACGTGTCCCTCTGCACTGGTCCCTGCAGTCACCGGCTGGTCAATGTCGTGAGCGTCCTGTCGCGATATCACGACGTATTTGCCCCAGCACTTTCTCTCTCCTCTTTGGTCGCGATATCGCGACGTTTTGACGTTAGGCTTCTCTCTCCTCCTTGAGACCGCGATTCCGCTACACGTCGCGATATCGCGACGTCTAGGCCTTTCTTACTCGCCTTCCTCCCTTGGGCCGCGAAACCGTGACATGTCACGATTTCGTGACATCTTTGCATTGTGGAACCTTGCCCCCGGATATGTCACGATTTCGTGACATCTTTTCATTCCGTACGTCCTTGGATCGGAAGTGTCACGATTTCGCGACCACTGTGCGTCCAGACCACGTTGCAACAGAAATGTCACGATTTCGCGACAGTTTGGCGTCCCGACCGTGCGTCTTCAGAAATGTCACGATTTCACGACAGTTTGGCGTCCCGACTGCGCTGCTTTAGAAATGTCACGATTTCGTGACAGTTTGGCGTCCCGACCGTGCGTCTTCAGAAATGTCACGATTTCACGACAGTTTGGCGTCCCGACTGCGCTGCTTTAGAAATGTCGCGATTTCGCGACAGTTTGGCGTCCCGACCGTGCGTCTTCAGAAATGTCACGATTTCGCGACAGTTTGGCGTCCCGACCGTGCTTTTCAAAAATACGTCGCGATATCGCGACGGTTTGGCCCGCTGGTGCCCTTCTTCAAAAAGCGTCGCGATATCGCGACAGTTTTAGTACTTAAGAAAAAAAATACATTTTGGGTGACGCAAGATTGCCAGCTTTGCCTCCGGATGCTCCTGCATCACATTTTCGCGACCAGAGGGCGAGCAAAGGAGCCAGAGGAGGAAGATGTCACAATTTTGTGACATGTCGCATTTTTGCCACCAGAAAGCGAAGGAGGAGCCAGAGGAGGAAAATGTTGCGATTTCACATGTCACATTTTCGCGACCAAGAGGCGAGTGAAGGAGTTGAAGGAGAAATATGTCACGATTTCATGACATGTCACATTTTTGTGACCAAAAGGCGAAGGAGCCCAAGGGGGGAAGATGTCGCGATTTTGTGACATGTCGCATTTTCGCGACCAAGAGGCGAAGAAGGAGCCCGAAGAGAAGAATGTCATTATTTGGTGACCCGACGAAGAGAAAGGAGGCGAGGGAGAAAAATGTCATGATTTTATGACATGTCACATTTTCATGACTTGAAGAGAAGAGAAAGCAGATGAAGGGAAAAGTGTTGCGATATCGTGACACGTCATGTTTTCATGACTCGAAGAGGAGAAAGATGGCCAATGAGCAGAAATGTCACGATATCGCGACATGTCGCATTTTTGTGACCCAAAGGGGAGAGAGAAGGCAATGAAATAGAAATGTCATGATGTCATGACATGTCGCATTTTCATGATCGAAAGATAAGAGGAAGAGGAAGAAGGAGAAGATGTCATGATTTTGTGACATGCTGCATTTGCAGGGGGATTGTTACAGAATGAGGTCGTTGAGCGAAACGTGGCATCCAGGAGTAGTGAAAGCAGGTGAAGATCAAGAGTCATGCGGGAAGACATTTTAAAAGCCAAAGCAATGAAGAGGCATGGCAAAACGAAATGACAGATTATGAAAATGAATCGAAGGACCGCTAGATGGAAGATGAAGAGTCACGCATAAGTTATAAAAGGGCAAGCCGAGGCATGCATAAGGGGTTGGAGGACAATGAGAGGTAGGGTTATGAATGTGATAACCAAAGGGCCGTTCTAGCCCTACTGTGTTGTTCTTCCTTCTAGAAAATCTTGAGTTCCTGGGTAGTGCAGACAGATTCGTTGAACGTGAGGCAGTTTACACCAGGAACAGAGTAAGCTTGGATCCGTAGGCATGTAGCAGATTCGTCGAACGTGAGGCAGTTGCACCAGGGTCCGTGGAGTGAGAAAGCTGTGAAAGCCAAAGAGCTACAGATTGAAGGTCGAGAGCCATTATGTGACTGCCAGTTTGAAATCTATGCAGATTGAGAGGGATGGAGAGCTAGAAATCTGCATAGTGAATATAAACTATGCCTGTGGGTTGTAAACTGTAAACTGTAAATTAAAAGTGAAAATTCTGATGAAAATTTGAAATTTAGTGTGCAATTTTTGTCCCTCCATCAAGTGGTATCAGAGCCAGAAGATTCTGAGTGTGTAAGTCGAGCGTCGAACGTGAGGCAACTTACACCAAGATCTGGGGAATGGGTGGAATTTGGCACTCTGTGCAGTGCTTGTAGGAAGTTTTTGAGTGAAGCTTCAGAGGTAGAATATTGACACTCTATGTAGTGTTTGTGGATGAGTTGGAGCCGAGAGAGCGGTTGTGTAAGGGTTGATTAGAGAGCGTTCGAGTCCCGGTGCAGAAGAAGGTGACAAAATAGTGTAGAAGTGAAGGTCACTTCTCCATCAACCTCGGGTGTCTGATGCAGGAGCATCCAGTGACATCTGATGTAGAAGCATCCAGTGGAAGAAGAGCCCTTTTCAAAAATTTGGCTAAGGAAGGAAGATGTCACGATTTCGTGACATGTCACGAAATCGTGACCAAAAGAGGAGAGAGATGAGAAGGAGGAAAACTGTCATGATATCACGATAGAAAAAGTGTCGTGATATCACAACACCGAAAGGAGAAGCCTAGGGAGGAAGATGTCATGATTTCATGACATGTCACATTTTCACGACCAGAAGGCAAAGGAGAAGCTAAGGGAGGAAGATGTCATGATTTCACGACATGTCACATTTTCACGACCAGAGGGGGAGTGAAGGAGCCAGAGGAGGACGATGTCGTGATTTCACGACATGTCACATTTTCATGACCAGAGGGTGAGCGAAGGAGCCAGAGGAGGGAGATGTTGCGATTTCATGACATGTCACATTTTTGCGACCAGAGGGCGAGCGAAGAAGCCAGAGGAGGAAGATGTCATGATTTCGTGACATGTCACATTTTCACGACCAAAAAGCGAAGGAGGAGCCAGAGGAGGAAAATGTCGTGATTTCATGACATGTCGCATTTTCGCGACCAAGAGGTGAGCGAAGGAGCCTAAGGAGAAAGATGTCACGATTTTGTGACATGTCGCATTTTTGTGACCAAAAGGCAAAGAAGGAGCCCGAGGGGGAAGATGTCACGATTTCGTGACATGTCACATTTTCATGACCAGGAGGCGAAGAAGGAGCCCGAAGAGAAGAATGTCATGATTTCGTGACCCGACGAAGAGAAAGGAGGCGAGGGAGAAAAATGTCATGATTTCACGACATGTCGCATTTTCGCGACTCGAAGAGAAGAGAAAGTAGATGAAGGGAAAAGTGTCGCGATATCGTGACACGTCACGTTTTCATGACCCGAAGAGGAGAAAGATGGCTAGTGAGCAAAAATGTCATGATATCATGACATGTCGCATTTTCGTGACCCAAAGGGGAGAGAGAATGCAATGAAATAGAAATGTCATGATATCGTGACATGTCATGTTTTCACAACCGAAAGAGAAGAGGAAGAGGAAGAAGGAGAAGATGTTGCGATTTCACGACATGCTACATTTACGAGGGGACTGTTACAGAATGAGGTCGTTGAGCGAAACATGGCACCAAGGAGCAGTGAAAGCAGGTGAAGATCAAGAGTCATGCGGGAAGACGTTTTGAAAGCCAGAGCAATGAAGAGGCATGGGAAAATGAAACGACAGATTGTAGAAATGAATCGAAGGGCCGCCAGATGGAAGATGAAGAGTCACACATAAGTTATAAAAGGGCAAGCCGAGGCATGCATAGGGGTTTGGAGGACGATGATAGGTAGGGTTACAGATGCGATAACCATAGGTCCATTCTGGCCCTGCTGCATTGTTCTTCCTTCCAAAAAATCTTGAGTTCCTAGGTAGTGCAGACAGATTCGTCGAACGTGAGGCAGTTTGCACCAGAATAGAGTAAGCTTGGATCCATAGGCGTGTAGCAGATTCACCGAACGTGAGGCAGTTGCACCAGGGTCCATGGAGTGAGAAAGCTGTGAAAGTCGAAGAGCTACAGATTGAAGGTCGAGAGCCATTGCGTGACTACTAGTTTGAAATCTATGCAGATTGAGAGGGATGGAGAGCTAGAAATCCGCATAGTGAATATAAACTATGCTTGCGGGTTGTAAACTGTAAACTGTAAATTAAAAGTGAAAATTTTGATGAAAATTCAAAATTTAATGTGCAATTTTTGTCCCTCCATCAATATTGAAGGAGGTTTCTTCCTTCAAGAGGCCTATCATTTTGTGTTATTTTTTGAGATTGTTATTACATTTTGTATTGCAATATATTGTTCTTTCATGAAATTCTATTTTATTTAAAATATTTATGTGAATGAGTTTATTTTAATTAGAAGGTTACTAACATGATCTAATTTTATATAGCTGCATAAAGCAAGACTTGGATGTATAAGTTTTTATTCTATAATACAATTCACTTTATTTATAAATTTTTACTTGCCTTTAGGCCACCCAATTTCTAAAAGAGGTTATGTGTGAGATTATTTATATGAGAAGAGGTATTATGAAATACCAAGACTACCTAGAAAAAATATGAAATAAAGGATATCACATGTATAGATTGAATCAATATACCAAGCATTTGAGAGGAATAGGAAGGATTGAGTAGAGCATATTCTTAAGCCTTTTTTATGTGCCTCTAAAATACCTAATAACTAATTCTGATGTCAAAAATATAGTTGTCCCTCTAATGAATATGGAAGAGAGATTTTGATTGCATAACATACTATAAATTTATCCTATTTAAATAAATAAATGGGATCTAAGGACTATCAATTACAATTTAGTTCCCAACACTATAACATGTTCTTGAATGGATTCCAATAAAGTGAACAGCTCAAAATTTTATGTGATTAAAAAAAAGGCTTAAAATGCTTCATATGCAAAAAATTACCGTTCTCTAAAATATTTTTCCTAATATCCCTAAAAAACTCAATCTTGAAAAATTTAGTACTATTGTATCTAACCATAGTTTATAACTTGGCATCCATTGATTTGTCAATTATTACCATTAATAATCTACCACTTTACACCATTGGAAAATAATATATGATGTTTCATAAAATATAAATGTTTGTTAGGCCAATTTGATACATATATAGTAAAAAAATATTTTATGGAATGCAAATATGCCACATTTATTTCCATGTTATCCAAGGATCCACAACATCAATCCAATAGTACAAAGATACAAAGAATATTAAACTCAAGTCATTTTGAAGCTAAAACCATTATGCTAGCCAAGCTCCCAATGATTATGTTGAGGCTAGATAGGAATTTACCTATGGAATAATGAAAAAAATCCTTATTTTATAGGCTAACAGAGTAACACAACCTCTTCACAAAAGGGATTTGAACACTTGAAATGCTACCCATAATACACTCTAGCTAACCAACATGACTAAACAACATAATCATGTCAAAGTTATTTGTGCCTTATTGAAGAGAACTATCCAATCTAACTAAATAGAACATTGCTTGTTAAAATAGGAAAGCATAGATTTTGAAACCAAGAACTCCTCCCTCCCACACATTGTACCAACTTGCCATGCCTTCTAGCTTGGAAAAATTCAATTAAGAAATCTATCATTTCTATGTTCATTTAGAAAAGAGAAGAAAAAATATGAGGTATCATGATTGAACCTATGTTTATCCTAAATTAAATATATTAATCATGTATATCTAACTACCTTGGTACCCTTTATGAATACATAAGATTGCACATCCTCTCCTTTAAGAGATATGTCACACTCGATACAAAGGGTGTCTGCCAAGGTTTCAAACAAAAGAGCATATGGGAAAATAAAATATTGTAGATTTAAATATAAATTAGTAACAAACTCTAATTTCTTTAGAAAAAGTGCCATGTCCTACTTATAAAATCCTATTTTTGTTCAAGAACTAACATTCATCATTGTGGTGTAACAAAGGTCCTATGGCAAGTACATACACCCTAGCTTATAATATCCTATTCTATTGAATGTTAAACCTATAAAAAAATCCTATTCTATTACATGTTGAACCCTACAACCAGATCCTACCACAATAATTGAGAATATAGAGGAGACTTCCCTATCATATAATTACTACATGAAATAGATGAAATAATTTGGAGAAGACCATCACAATTAATATAAAAACAATTAAATATAATAACAGTCTGGATAGAGTTTATTAGTATCGGTAATAATTAGGTATAATTTTAGTCATATTTAGTAATAGTTAGGATAGAGATGACAGTCACTAGTGTCAATAATACTTTCTTGTGATCGTTAGAATTCATAATATATAGGAAGTTATCAGTGATAGAGTTAGACCAAAAAATAATTAGAATAGTGTCAGTAACAGACAATGCAGAGTCTCATAAGGGATTGTTTGATACGAAGCCAATTTTTTGAGTGAACCAAACCTCCAAGAAAAAACAACACTTGAAAAAACACTTCCCCTAAAAAAAACATGGCATATTCAAACTTCATAATGTCCCTAAATAGTTTTGGATCACCATGGCATATTTTAACTTTGAATCTAAAGCCTTATCATGGTATTAATGGTTACAATACACAACTCTTGAACCTTCTTGGGAATATTTTGAGTCACAATTACTCACTCATTTTGGCCCTAGTAAGTATGAGGAATTTATAGGAGCATTAACCAAACTAAAACAAACCTCTATGATTCAATACTATCAAACCCAATTTGAGAAATTGGCTAATAGGACCAAGGGGTTGAATGAAGGTTTTTTTTCAAATTTGAATTATGAGTTCCTTCAAAGATGATATTAAGGATGAGGTCAATATGTTCAAACCAAAATATATTATTTAGGCCATAGTATTGGCATGATTGACCAAATAATATTTTTTGGCTCAAAGGAGGTCACCTAAATTTCCACAAGCCAAATCTATATTTCCTTCTAATTTCACACCCAATACTGACATTAAATCTACCCCTACAAACATTTTACTATAGAAGAGATGGATGATTAATGCACATAAGAATTATATTATAATTGTGATGAGAAATATTCACCAGGGCATAAATGCATCCAAAAGAAGTTATTTTTGTTATATGGAGAGGATTCAGTAAGTAGTGAACAAATTGATTATGAAGTAGAACCATAAGAGAAACAAATTTAGGATGAGAATGAAACACAAGAACTATAGCAAAAAATTTCCATCCATGCTCTTGCAATAATTACTATCCTTTAGATAATGAAAGTAGTAGGATTTTTCAAAGGTCAACGTATTACAATTATCATTGATTAAATAAGTACACACAATATTTTTTTATCCTTGAGTCACCAAGCAATCCAATTATTACATACATGCATGCAACTCCTTTGAGGTTATGGTGGCAAATAGAAGAACTTTTCCTTGTAAAGGCAAATGCCATAACATTAAGTTGAATATAGGGTACTATGAACCCAAAATGGATATGTTTGCTCTTCAACTAGGAGGATGCGATATTGTGCTAGGAGCTCAATGGTTAGGTACTTTGGTAACCATAGCCAAGAACTTTGTAAAGTTATGGATGTAATTTTCACATAATGGTAGGTCCTACACTCTCTATGGTTCGCAAGCAAGATATCCCTAGATTATCAATTCAAACTATCTTGTGGGTAATTGCTCAGTTTACAATTCAACCTCCAACTTCAATAGAGGATAAACACCCATAAGATTTGTAACTCATTCTAACTAAGCATGATGTTGTTTTTGCATAATCGACATAATTACCACCTCGACATTCTCATAATCATGTAATTCCATTGGTCCTGGTGGTTGTGTATAGATTTTTGTGAGCTCAATAAGATCACCATTAAGGATAAATTTTATATTCCACTGGTAGATGAATTGTTGGATTAGCTTCGTGGTGCTATATTTTTCTCAAAGTTAGATCTTTGCTTGGGTTTCCATCAAATACAACTCAATGAGGATTATAATCCAAAAATAACATTTTGCACTCATGGAGATCAGACTCTTGGTTATGCCATTTGGCTTAACAAATACACCCTCCATATTTTAGAGCCTCATGAACAACATCTTCTACCCATTCCTTTAAAATTTAATTTTAGTTTGCCTTGATGATATTTTTGTTTATAGTCACTCTTGGGAGGATCATCTCATCCATGTGGACCAGACTCTATAAATTTTAGCTCAAAATCAACTTTTTGCTAAGAGGTCTACATGTTATTTTGGGTTGACCAAAGTAGATTATTTGGGACACATTGCCATTAAATATAGAATTAAAGTTGATCCTAAGAAAATTTAATCCATTCAAAATTGGTCGAAACCTCACACTCTTAAGGGACTTTATGGATTTTTAGGACTAATTACCACAAATTTATCCAAAACTATGGTAAAATTGTTGCTCCTTTAATGGCCATGCTAAAATATATATATTTTAACTGGATAACCCTAGATGAGAATGCTTTCTTTGACCTAAAACCTACTATGACAACCACTCCAGTCTTAGCCATGCTTGATTTCTCCAAACCTTTTGTAATTAAAAATTATGCTTTGGGTAATGGCATTGGAGCTATGTTGATGTAGAAGGTAGAAGCATTGGCCTTCACTAGTAAATAACTTTTAGATCAAAATATAGATAAATCAACTTATGTAAAGGAGATGCTTACCATTTTTCATGTGGTTAATCACTGGTAACCCTATCTCATTGGGTATTATTTTTCCATCAAAATAGACCACCAAAGTCTCAAGTACTTCCTGTAGCAATGGGTCACCATGCCTAAAAAAAAAAAGTTAGTCTCTAAACTAATGGTCTATGATTATGAGATTGCATATACCAAATGCAAGGAAACACTTATGGTTTATGCACTCTCTCACCAATTTGAGGCTCAGAATATGCTATGTGCCATCTCTTCACTCATACCTTAATGGATTAATTCTCTTAGAGAGGACGTTCTCAGGGACTCTAGATTGCAAACTTTGGTTGCCACACTTCAAACAGAGCCTACCTCATGCCCAGGATACACTTGGGATCGACAAGATTTGAGATATCTTCAACACCTTATTGTTTCCCATACTTCTCAACTACAAGAACTCTTCTTGAAGGAAATGCATACTTCACCAACTATAGGCCATTTTGGGTTCCTCAAGACTTATGAAAGGATTAAGCATACTTTCTTTTTTAAGGGAATGCAGATGGATGTTCAAAATTTTATGGTAGAGTGTGACATATTCCAACAGATAAAAGGAGATATGATGCATTCCCATGGAATTCTTTAGCCCTTGCCCATTCTAGAACAAGTATACATAGATATTTCCATGGACTTTATTGAAGGGTTACCTAAGTTAGGAGGTAAATCAATTATTTTTGTGGTAGTGGATTGTCTCACAAATCAACTTTTTTAGACTCTATCTTATATTATATTTTTTCATATATTTCTTCTCAGTACTGTCTTTTTTACTATTTTTAATTAATTGTTTTTATAATTAATTGATCTATTTCTATACATTTTTCTAGCTTGAGTGGTCTCCATGAATCCTATAGAATAACGTACAAAGGGAATTATCTTGGTGTTATATTTTACTATGTTGTGAATTTGTTACTTGTGTTAAAAATTTTGTGGTCAATATTCCCTTCTAAAGGTAAATTTAAGGCTTTTAAAGTGTGTATTTGGTTCTGCAACTATGTTTATTCCATAAGATGTTAGTATTTCAACTTTGTTTGGCTCCAATATAGGATATTGAGCAAAGGGCATTATATTAACAGTATCTTTTCCTGTGTTGTGTGTTTTTTAATTGTGTTAATAATTGGGTGGTCAAGTTCCTTTCTTGAAGGTAAACTTGAGGCTTCCAAAGCATGGATACAGTTCCTCAAGTATGTAAATATTAGAATATGTTGGTCTTTCAGCTTTATTTGGCTTCAATGTAGGACTTTGAACAAAGGGGTTATCTTGGCACTATCTTTATATGTGGTGAATTTGTTAACTATGCTATTGTTGGGATATTTTGGGATCGAATGAGGTATTTCTTGGTCATTGTAAGGATAATTGATGGGTATCTTGAGGAGAAGGAAGCAGTTGGGATGCTTATGAAGTAACTGTATTCCATTTTATTTGGTTTTTTTATTGGATTTTAAGTCTGAGTTGTGTAGTGTTATTAGTGTTATCTTATGTTTTTCAACATGGTTTTAGTGTATGGATCCTAGCTTTTATATGTTGAAAACTTTTTTGACCTTTTGTGTTATCTGGGCATTATCTTCTTTCTGTTTTGTTCTATTGGCCTATTTCTATGGATTTTTTATGTTGGGCCTATGGTTTTTATTCATTTTGACATGCTTGGTTAAGGTGAATTCCTTGTAAAAGGGTCAAGGTACATTCTAAACCCTGTTTTTTAGCCTATCAAGAAAAAAAATTCTAGAGCAAAGTGACACTTTGCATGTAAGCCAAATCTTGAGCATTAGGTTAGGGTTGCATGATGTGTATATTTAAAATACATGGGCCCATGAATAAATGTATCTTTATTTTTAGATCTATGAATATATTGAAGGAGGTTTCTTCCTTCAAGAGGCCTATAATTTTGTGTTAGTTTTTGAGATTGTTATTACATTTTGTATTGCAATAAATTTTTCTTTCATGAAATTATATTTTATTTAAAATATTTATGTGAATAAGTTTATTTTAATTAGAAGGTTACTAACATGATCTAATTTTATATAGTTGTATAAAGCAAGACTTGGATGTACAACTTTCCCTTCTATAATACACTTCACTTTATTTATAAATTTTTTACTTGTCTTTAGGCCACCTAATTTCTAATATAGGTTGTGTGAGATTATTTATGAGAAGAGGTATTATGAAATACCAAGAGTACCTAGAACAAATATGAAATAAAGTATATCACATGTATAGAATGAATCAATATACCAAACATTTGAGAGGAATAGGAAGGATTGAGTAGAGCATATTCTTACGCCTTTGTTATGTGCCTCTAAAAGACCTAATAACTACTTCTAATGTCAAAAATATAGTTGTCCCTCTAATGAATATGGAAGAGAGATTTTGATTGCATAACATGCAATAAATTTATCCTATTTAAATAAAGCAATGGGATCTAAGGACTATAAAGTACAATTTAGTTCCCAAAACTATAACATGTTCTTGAATGGATTCCAACAAAGTGAAGAGCTCAAAAAATTATATGATTAAAAAAAGTCTTAAAATTCTTCATATGCAAAATATTACCATTCTCTAAATTTTTTTTCCTAATATCCCTAAAAAAATCAATCTTAAAAAATTTAGTACTATTGTATCTAACCATAGGTTATCACTTGGCATCTATTGATTTTTCAATTACTACCATTGATAATATACCACTTTACACCATTGGAAACTAATATATTAGGTTTCATAAAATATAAATGTTTGTTAGGCCAATTTGATACATATATAGTAAAAAATTATTTTATGGAATACAAATATGCCACATTGATTTCCATGTTAGCCAAGGATCCACATAATCAATCCAATAGTACAAAGATACAAAGAATATTAAACTCAAGTCATTTTGAAGCTAAAACCATTATGCTAGCCAAGCTCCCAATGCTTATGTTGAGGCTCGATAGACATTTCCCTATGGAATAATGGAAAAAAAATTCTTATTTTGTAGGGTAAAAGAGCAACACAACCTCTTCATAAAAGGGATTTGAACACTTGATATGCTACCCATAATACACTCTAGCTGACCAACATGACTAAACAACATAATCATGTCAAATTTGTTTGTGCCTTATTGAAGAGAACTATCCTATCTAACTGAATAGAGCACTACTTGTTAAAATAGGAAGGAATATATTTTGAAACTAATAACCCCTCCCCCCCACATAATTCAATGCTTTCCTAACCAAATTTCCATGCCTTCTAGCTTGGCAAAAATCAACTAAGCAATCTATCATTTCTATGTTCATTTAGAACAGAGAAGAAAAAAGATGAGGTATCATAATTGAACCTATGTTTATCCTAAAATAATTATCTTAATCATGTATATCTAAGTACCTTGGTACCATTTATGAATACATAAGAGTGGACATACTCTCCTTGAAGAGATATATCACACTCGCTATAAAGGGTGCGTGACAAGGTTTCAAATAAAAGAGCATATGGGAAAAATAAAATATTGTGGATTTAAATATAAATTAGTAACAAACTCTTATTTATTTAGAAAAAGTGTCATGTCCTACTTATAAGGAATAAATAAGATGCAATATGGAATTTAAATCTATGTATAAACCTCAATGACAATGAATTATATAATGGAGAAGGTATTGATTCTTTGAAATGGATGAAAGAGTGAATGAAGAGTCATGGAAGGATATCTCCTCTCTATCTCTTATTGCAAAATATTTTATGAGGTTTTAAAAAGTAATTCACTCTAAAAGTCAAAATAAGGGTTGGGTAGCAAGGAGAGAACCAAATATTCCAAACACTTGGTGGTAAAGTTAGTAACTATTGATAAGGCATTGCTCTACATTGACAAGTTTGAGTCTGATGACTTTACCCATTCCAAAAATAAAACCAAACTTTTATTTTGGTCAGAAACAGAAAAAGAGGTATCAGCCCCAAGACCATTCTAGCATTCAAAGTCCTTCAAAATTATGTTATTGAATTTGTATAATTTTCTCATTGACTCCATGCACACAACCATCTCTTGCATTGAATAAATCAATGTTATGATGGGTTGGGAGTAGTGGGACTTGAAGTACCAAGAGTCAAAGAAGAGAAAAGTGGGAGTTAGTGGCTTGAATAATTGAGGATTGGGATCCTAATTTGCTTTTTGATTTCAATGGTGATGGGTTGTGCCATAATTTGGATCCTTCTCTACATGGGAGTTAGTTCCTTTTGTGGTATTAGGTTTTTTTCTCCTCTCATTGACCATTTTGTGGGCTAGCCAAGGGAGTTTTTTGGCTCCCTGGTGGTGGTTATTTTGGTGTATCATCTTTTTTCTTTTATCTTCTCTAGGTTCCTCCATAGGAATTTAGTTTACTTAATAGGTATCACTAACTACAATTAAATATTGTACAAAAATAAATGCATGTTTATCATTAACTATTGAAATGCATCTTAAATGCATACTTATCTATTGTAAGAGAATTTTCATGCCTATAAATGTACTTGTTTTATAATGAAATATGAGTCTAGAATTTTTAAATTTGAATTCTTAGCATCAAATTTTTGAATCCTTATCAGTTTGGTATCAGAGCAGTTGATCCTTTGTGGATTTTTCTTTTGTCTTCGCTTATTTTGTGTTTGAAACCATGCTACAAAATTCAAAGCTTTCACTCAATGAGGTATCTCACCGATTTAGAGATCTTGCCACCTAAATTTAGCGAATCCAAGCTCCCATGCTCATTGAAATGACAATTGTTGATGAATTTCTTCTTACTAATGAAGAACCTATTCTAAATTCTAAAGTAATACCTAGAATCAAACTAGGATCTATAGGCGAGTTGCCCATCATCTTGCCTTTAGATAATTTTTCTAATGTTGTTTTTTATGATCTTGATATTTTATCTGTTGCAAGTCTCACAGAAGACAAAAATGATAAAAATAAAGAAAAATTTCATGACATTGAGGATAATAATCTTACAGACTTGATTATTGCAAATTCAACTAACAATGATATCGTCTCTTCTTTGATTTATGTTGTTGTCATTCCCTTACCTATAGCCATTATGGTCTTCCCATGGTATTTCCACCCTCCATTATGGTCTTCCTTCCCCATCATACATAGGCCTACAAACCATAACCCTCTACGAATCTCCCCCATGGGTTTCTCCCTTTCCATATTGGTCCATTTCACTACTTTTTGCCACCCTCTACTGCTATCACCATGATTGTTGTACTTTGTGGTATAAAAAATCACCCACCTCACCTCTGATCCATTATTTTACCTCTTTTATGGTATATCCAATCATTTGGCCACCATATCTCATATTTATTGGTAACCATGTCTAAAGATATTACCTAGTAGAGATTCGAGCATACTAGTATCCATAGCTCCAACTTGATTTCACTGCCTGTATTGCTTTGTGATCTACCTGCAGCATGCTACCTCTACCAAATATGTTATTTTTCACTCCCACATAACCGGTTCATGGTGTAGTTATGCCTGGTCATTTTCACCACTGTTCACCTCTCTCCTGAGATCTACAACTCAAGCATGACATTCTAGTAGTCAGATGCTCATCATGGGACCTTATAGCTATCCTTAAAGTGCATGTTTCTAATCATTGGAGAGAATTTTTTGTGACCAATATCATTCCAGAGTCTATTTTTTATTTTCTAAAGACCTGCTTCACTTCATCATTTGGTATTTTTCTCTTTTGTAATAGGAGTGCATTTTTTGTTGTACCCGATACTCCTTTGCATTTCCCTCTTTCTCTTCCACACGTATACGCATTGGAGACCAATGCTTCTTTAGCAAAGAGGAATGATAGGGATCAATAACTACAATTAAATATTATATGACAATAAATGCATGTATATCATTAACTATTGTAATGCATCTTAGATGCATTCTTATCTATTGTAAGGGCATTTTCATACCTATAAATGTACTTGTTTTATAATGAAATATGAATCTAGAATTTTAAATTTGAACTCTTAGCATCAGATTTTTGAATCCTTATCATCACTCCACTTTGTAAAAGGTTATGGTACCCTTTCAAAATCCCTTATTTCACCTAATAAAAATAAAATTAAGGATTGGGTCATAAAAGGGACACTACATTGGTATCTAATTTGGATTTTCATCAAGGATACCCAAGTTCAATCCACACAATGGTCATCTGAGTGTCTTCAACAAAAACAAAAAATATTGGAGGGTCCAATATAAATTTTTGTGTGACCAAACAACATTTATCCATACCCACTTTGATACCAAGTTGGATTTTTCCACCTATTTCTACTAACAAATAAAAGAAAACCATTCACTCAATTTGTATACAAAAAGCATAAAAATGATGAAAGGAATAATATTGGTGGGTGCCCTTTAGCACCATAAATAATCATTGTATTATATATGGTTAAGAATCACAATACTCTGATACAATGGATGGAGAGGTGGGGGTATTTAAACCGATTAAAAATATCCCAATTATATAATCAAGTTAACCTAGGCTAACAAATCAAGTGGGATTTAATTACAAAATAGAATATGGGTTTGATTATAACAAGGTTAACCATGGTCCATATGTATTACATAGTTAAATAATATGTAATGAATCAAATAAATTTGTAGATTAATTTCCCATAGTCCTATACAAGATTGTTAGATTACATTTTCAACACTAAAAAAACACTTTTTTAAGTTAAGCTTGAATTTAAACTCATGAAGGAAAGTAAGATAATCTTTAGGTCTTTAACATAATGAGCGTTAACTTGTATTTTTCTAATAATCCATTGATGTGCACCTTCATATTTTTATGGATGAGATAATGAGATGTGTATTTCATGGCATGATAATAGGTACATATATAATTTCTAATTCCAAATATCATAAAAGCATAGCAAAATGTTCCCTAAGTGTTAGTAAAGGTTCTCTTGCTTTGATCTTCCATGCATGTAAAAAAAATTATTATAGCCCAAAATACCACTTATTAATAATAAGATATCATACCTTATAGAAATTTTAACAATGATATCCATATATTAATTGGTAGGATATCAATTGTTTAAATACATGGAATTTTGAGGTAGAGTCAAATATATAAGTCTTGTCAAGCAATGTATGTATAATTTCCAAACTATTATTATAACATCATCATAGTATGGTGATAATATAATATGGGTGTGATTAGTAGAGTTTGGTTGTGATAAACTTTACATTGATGTGATAACTATGTATATACAATCAAGAATTAAGATAATAGAGATTTTTTATTGTAATCAGATTAGAACTACACAAAAATATTTACAAATATTTTGTAGCATCCCCCTTATTACATCAATGATCAATTAAAGTACAAACAAGAGAATCTAAAAAATATTCAAACTTGACATGTGCAATAGAATTTATAAAACAAATTGCACATTAATCTATAATAGGATTAAATTAAACTTGTATATTATTTTATTAAACATGTTCACAAATAAAGTGGAACTAAAATTCAATGTGGTTCATGTACTCATGAAAATCTAGGTTACAAACAAGTATTATAAATACCTATCCCTAACAACATGTAACACAATCATATCATGTCACAAATAGCTCCTCCTATAGTGTGGTATTCTACCTCGATAGAAGATCAAGCAACGATATATAGCTTTTTATTTCTGCAAGAAATTGGACTAGATTCCAAAGAAAATATATATCCATATGTGGATCTTCTATCATAAAAATTCAGGAACCTATAAAAATAAACTAATCATTCTTCTTGTATTCTAGACTATAGTTAGTTCTACCATGGATATACTTGAGTGCTCACTATGGTGCTTTCTACTAATATGTTATTGTTCTTACATGAATCATAAAATATAGGTATAAGCATACTTGATATCTAGTTTGGTCAAATAAATGATACTCCCAACCATGTGATGATAGAGAGTTAAATTAACTTGTGGGGATGGATAATTTTGGGATAGTTACAACCAAATCTCCATTAAGGTAGGCATGGTTTTGTAATATGCCATCTAAAACTTCCCAAAATATATCTTTGTATACCTCATATATGACATGAAAACATTTGTATCCATATACCACACCTCCAAGTAAACATGATAATGCATAATCCCAATATCTATCATTTTGAGTAACGTTTTCACATATATCTTGGTATTTTCAATAAATTTCGCTAAACTTCCAATGATGAAAAAGTAATAAAAATATGTTATTATGACCAATGATATTTTACCCTTATTTTTGAAGTATAGGTTTAGATCATAAATATAGTGACAAAATCCATGTATCACAAGATATTCATTGATCTTCACATACCAACATCTAGGAGTCTACTATGGGTCATAAAGAGACTTAATGAGCCTACATACCTTCCTCTCCTATACAAGTATGAAAATCACTTTGGATGCATCATGTATAATAATTTAGTGATATCACTATTAAGTAATGCACCTGTTACATCCATCTAATGTAACTTCCATCCAAATGAATCTACCATTGTAGATACCATCCAAATGATCTTAATATTTATTTTTTAATAAAAATATCATCATGGTCAATGCCTTACTCCTATGCATAGCTCTTTACAACAAGCCTTACTTTACACTTATCAATACACTAATCAACTTTGAAATTTATTTTAATACCCATTTGCAACCAATTGGTTTCTCTCTAGGTGGAATATCAATAAGTTTCCATGTCTTATACTTCATCAAATCTTGATATTTAACATACATGGAATTATTCCATTTTTTTGACAAAATATCTTTATGAATCATTAACAATTTAAATTATTGTATAATTATATTCATAAGGGCTAGGTTGACCTCATTGTAAATATTTTTGCAAGTCCTCAACCTTATAGTCAATGTGCCTAGGACATCATATAAGTTTGCTTTAGAAATTATACTAAGATATCTCTTGCACCTATATGTGGTACTTGAAGAAGATGGTTTTGATGGTCATGGTTTGTCCACTCCATCAAGATCATCTTTATCATTATTAGTAAATCTTCATCCTATCTCTTGGAGGCTTCATAATGAGACAAACAAGTATGTGATTTATCTAAAACACATAACTTAAAATAATATATACACTCATTCTTCTCATCAAACATGACAACACGATTGGTATATAATTTCTTTTTGTCAAGTTCCATGAGCTAACATGCCTTTAACTTATCACTACATTCAATGAAAATGTATATTTTAGAATTTTCATCTAATTTTATATGATTAAATTTGAAATATAATGAATGTTGTACATCCAAACACTAAAATGTGTGCCATTTTGGGCATAATACACATCCATGTTTCCTTATATGTGATATCATTCAATGCAACTATGGGTGTGTAGTTCAACAAATAAACTATTGCATAAACAACTTACGCTGAAAATATTGACTCCAAATTTACATCACTCAACATGATTTGAAACATCTTATAAATAGTTTGATTATGCCTATCTACAACACCATCCTATAAAGGCACATATATATTTTTAAATCACCATCCAATACAATTTTAATATAGGAAATAAAAATTAATTACTAGTGTACTCCCCCTTGATCTAAGTAGAGGAATTGGATATAATAATCATTAAATTTTTCCACATAAGATTTGAATTATTAGATAAATGAATGGATTAATCCTTCATATTTAGATAATACACTCGTATTCATTGTGTATGCTCATGAATAGACAACTAGAAATATCTACAAATACTAAAAATTAAATCCATGGTTCTACATAGATAGACGTGCATCCAATAAAGTGAACTAGTTTTTCAAGAAATACTTGTGATAAATGGATCTCGATGCTACTTCCATGCCAAGAAACTCATAAAAGTATCACTAGAATTTTCTAATGAAATTACCCCTTAAAATAATATGATTTCAAAGTGCTTTTAGATAGTCAAAATTGAGATGTACAAATTTTATGTGTCAAAGTGGGGCAAAAACATCCTAATTTACTACCAAAGCTTGGTTATATCACAATATAATTACAAGTTAAAATATCTTACCTATGCCAATACATGGGTGAAAATTTTTGAACCTCTATATTGTCATTAATGAGATTTTTTTTTTTGAAATATTTGTAATCAGGCTTTATTAGGTCAAGGATGAGAATGATGAAGTGTATACAACCATACAAAATTTTATCCTAAGAAAAGTGCAATATAATATTATGAGTGTTCTTTATGTAATACAAGGAACATATTTATGTGAGCCTATGGAAATTTTTAATGTATTCACCCTCACCATTAAGGGAAATCATGCTTCTTTTTTATATAGATTAAATTTTGGAAAATATATGCCCACAATCCACATAGTTGTGGGAATAGATTCTCATAAATAAGCAAGCATAATAAAATTTATGAACCTATATCATCACTTATCTCCATGTAATTGGTGTGTGGGTTGGTCATTTCATTTGCATGCATAAGGTGTAGTGTTTAAATCTCTATGGACAAAATTTTTTTATGCATGTCAGTTATATGTACACCCCTTATATTCAATTACTAGATAATATGGTTAGCTTCAACACACCCTTTAGAAAATTGGTTGGAAGTATATTTATTTGTTAAAATTTCCAATTTTCAAACCCTCAAAAAGCATATTTTTTATTCATGTGGTCTCTTTTGGGCATCTCCCTTTTCCCTTGTGCAATCAATTAGGTCATAAATCCAACATGATAGTTGGCTTGTTAGTTGTATGTTTCCTTGTATAAAGGAGGTCACATGTTTGAGCTTGTGGAAGTATTGCATGAGTGCATATTTTTTAAATATTCACTCCAATATCCTTCAAAGTATCTAGTAGAACCTTGATGGTTAGTTTCAACTAGAAATATGACTATGTGTATAGCCCATGTATTTTGGTACAACAATATATCAAGGTTCAAATCATGTGGAGGAATTTTATTTGCATTATTCACTTAGGGGTGTCCCTCAAATTCAAGTCTAAGACTTGATGTCAGTTTTTATCCTAACTAGCTCATTGTTGCGGTGGTCAAAAATGTATTCTATTTCTATTAGGACAATGGTTTTAGTCTCTATGCATGATTTTTTTTTTTTGTATATCATTTGTGTGCATGCCCAACCCTTCTCTTCATTTAAATGGGTTTGTAGGATTGTCTTCAGACTTTCCATTTGTATGAAATTGGGGAACCTTCTTTGTGTTGGTGAGATCATTGATTTAATCCATTATTGCACCAATGTTTTACTTTGAAGTGAAGGCATATTATTTATGTTTGTGGAGAGTGATTTATGTTTTAAAGGCTTTATGGAGGCACTTGGATAAGATAAAAAGCCTACGAAGATCTCCACCTATAGATCCCTTGTTTAAACTTGATGATATCCATTTCGAAATTAATGATGATATCCATTTGGAAAATTATTGATGATATAGCTACATATTATTTTCACCTATATAAAAGGGTTCATATAATAAAAAATCATCATATGTCAACTTCCTATTTGTTAATCCAATATAGTTGGAAACTGAGGAAAAATGATGATGTTAGCATAGCAAAAGTGGCACCTTCAAGATATGACATATGGAAGTCTTCATTCATGAATTTTCCCTAAGATTTAAAATTGAATTTTTTAAAATTTTAGTGCTAATATGCCTAAACTTTCATAGGCCATAATTTTTGCATATGAGAGCATTTTGGGTTCTTTTTTAATTTGCATCATTTTTTGATATCTATGCATTGTTGAAATCAACTCGACTTGTTGTAGCATTGTATATTATTTTTTAGCTACAAGATCAATAGGTTTTGGATGACTAGCATAAGGTATACCTTGTTCCTATAGGTCCCTTTCTAACCATGGGGTTGATTATTAAGAGATTTATCCTCTTCTTGTTGATTTAGCTAATTTTATTTGTTTTTGAGGATACATTGTAATCACCATATTAAATATTGAGGATATTCTCATAGGAATATCAATATCTTGGATCTATAATATGGATTCATGGCTTCATGTTCAAGGAAGGGTTGATATAGTTTATGCATTTTTGGTAAGAGAATATAGCACATTCATGTTGAATAGTCATTGGCTTATTCAAGCCTTAATTCTAGAGGGTAGTTGTACCATATCTAATGTATCCTCTTCTTGGTTCCTTAACTCAAATTATTGGGGGTGTTGGAATATATAATTTTCCTAGATAAGGCCAAGGCTAACAATGATGGACTGTATTCAAGAAAACTAAATGTTAGTGTAGCACCCTAAAATTGGCGCAGTTAAACCCTTAGTAAAAGATAAAAGATAAAAATTTAAATTTTAACCCCAAAACCGCTTGTTACCCTCTTCCCTTCTTTTTCGTGCCATTTTTAGGATTTGTTTTGACCGTTGGATGATATCGTCGCATATCAAATGAAATCGTCCCCGATCTGACGAATTCATCTGGAACAGAGCATCCAGATGATTTCGTCCTAAAACTAAATTTTCATAATTAGCTTCTATTTCAATAGCCTCTCCAACTTGGGTCAAAGCGCATCTACACAGTTGGAGATTTTCCCATTGGAGATCTCCTAGATTGGGATGATCTCCAACCTCCTAGCCTCCCCCTAATCCTATATAAACTAGGATTTTTCTAGTTTATCCCCCTGAACCCCTTAGTAGATGGATTTCCCTATAGATTTAGTTCCTTATTCACTAGAGCATCCTCGCACTACTGTCTACATTCTGTATTTTGCATTTTCTTGCAAGAACTCTACTGTTTTTTAGTCGAAGCTAGCTCGGATCATCGCAAGCGATCCCGGACAATTTTGGATGATCTTGTCGAGGAGCACAGATGATCTCGTACGATTGGAGGCGATCCTGACTGTAGTCCAGATTGGGGGCAATCAGAGTCTAGAGTTTGCATCTCTTTATCTTTTTTTGCATTTTCCTATTGTATTTTTCATTATCTTAAATTATTATGTTTATGCATCTTGGAGTTCACCTCATTTAGCATAACCGCATGATAAAGTTAAAATCAAACATTAAATCTACTGCATTTCTCTTGTTTGTTATTTGAATCCATCATTTAGGCACGTTTACTATTATTTCTATCATTCTTCATTGCTTCTACAGTTGCATATTTGGTATTTTGTATCTATTTTTGTGATTGCAGGTTTTTGACAAATTCGTCTAACGAATTCATCAGATTTCAGACGATTCTGTCTGATCTCAGATGATCGACTATGATTTGAGATGATTCGGTGTAATTTTAGATGATTACGTATGAGTTGAGACGATCTGAACTGCTACAAAACTCAGAATCTTCATCAAACATCCAAAATCAGGTATGTTATGATCTAGCTAGCATATTTTCTGTGTTTAGCATTCATTCCTATTTTTTGTATTCATCTAAATCAGCATTGGCATATAGAATAGCTTAGATTCATCTTGGCCAAACCTAGGAGTTGAATGATTAAAGTACAAAAAAAATAACACATTAAACCCACTATCAACCTAGGCATGGAAAGCGCCACTCAAAATTTTCCTGGTGAACCCACCATCCATCAAAAATTCACCCTTATACCCCTCCCCGAGAGGCGGGACCTTCAAAGGGCCTCTCGGTCGAGGTATTGTCCCATCCTTCTCGCATCCCCCTTCTGGGCACGGATCCTATAGCTTGAGGGTAAGGATGCAAAAAATTTGGAGCGATACATTTTGGTGAACCCGACGTGAAAACTAAAAACCTTTTGAAAACAATCCAAAAAAAAAAAACATAAATGCATTTAGAATCAAAGATTGCATATCATATTTAGATGGTAGATTATAATAAAATATGAGCTATCACCATTAATTTTGAGAATCAATTAGCAGTCATAGAGATTAATTCCTTACTTAGAGTAGCTCCAACAAATAGGGTCCAACCTTTGTGGGACGAGCTTGATAGGAGATTGGGTCTCATTTCATCTAGAACAACCGAACTTAGGCAAATCAAGAGGTTTGTCCTAGATAGAATCTTGGATCCCGATCAAGTGACTTTGTATCATGAACTTCAGAGAGCTTGCCATAGGTGGTTAGCAGATAAAATAGCCCTTGTGTCTTCTGAGTTGTATACCTTTGAGGAATACCTTGAGAATGCAGTTGTAGTACATAAATTTCTATCTCATATAGAGGACCAAGAGGTCGTTCTTACGGATAGAAAAAGATGGAATAGAGTTCCTAGAGCTGTGTTATATCGAGAGTATTGCCATGAGCTTTATTTCTACAAGGTAGAATCGAAACAGATAATATCACTATAGCACACTTTATCAAGTTCTTGAAAAACCATTTCCAATTTGAAGAGGAGCATTTCATGACTCCTAATGAACTTGATCCTATCAATGACATCCATAAACTATTTATAGAAAACTAAGCTATTCATTTATTATTGTTATTTCTTGCATTTAGTGTGTTGTTTGTTGTCTTTGTAAACATAAAAACAATATATATATTAAATAAATAAAAATAAAAACAAAACAAAATCATAACAAAAAAATCAAAACATTTTCTTTTAAGCATTATAGTAGGTATATAATTAAAATATATACCTCCCAAATCTGTTGCAAATATATTAATATATATTTGCTAAAATCTAAATTTAGACATAATGACTAGACTCAAGAATGGAAAACAGATTGGTTAAGAAAAATAGAAAATAACCCAGATGTCCTTCCCGAAGACCCAATTCAGGAAGAAGGAACCTTCAACCAACAAGAAGAAGAATTTGTTGAAGGAAATGAACAAAAATAAAATGATAGAGAGGAAGGATCCTCATCCCCTAAAATATCTCCAGAAGGAGTCTGTTACTTTTGAGAACATGGAACATTTCTGGAAGTTCCTCAATAATAATATTGGCACTCTTAATAGAGCAATCCATATGGACAAAGATCAAATTAGTGACACTCAAGCAACCCTAGAAGACATATATCACACATGCACTAATCCTTTATCCTTTGTTGATCAAGAAAGTGATCAAGTTGGACCATCCAATTTGGATATGGCCGCTATGATCCAGAACATGCAACAACAATAGGTTACCCAACCACCTAGAGTGCTTGTTACCAAGCCTAGGGTTATTCCCACACAAAAGAAACCTTCATTCACTACTCTATTTCGCCAAGCTATTGATCAATATACCTCAAATCAACAAAAGCCTAAAACAAAACCAAATACCAATTTCCAACAATCGGGATACAACATAATGCTACAACAAATCTTCTTCATAATACTCTTCCTACCAACCATTTACATAACAACAATATAGCATCTAATCCTTATGTCCCGCCTTCCTACGCTCACAAATCCCATACTCATGTACCACCAAACCAATATGGTGGACAAACTGGTAATCTGGAAGCCATGGTGAAACAGTTAGTCTCTCGCATGGACCAAATAGATCCCTACCGTCCCTCGTACAATTATCGAGAGATGTGTAGTCAACCTCTAGATCCTATAGTTGTAGCACAACCATATCCTAAACACTTTCCCATGCCTGTCCTACCTATATATAAAGGAACTGAAGATCCCATAGAGCATCTTCGTATGTTTAGGATAGCATGTCATGATATATCACATGATGACTTGTTATTACTAAAAATGTTCCCAAAAAGTTTAGGAGGGATGGCATTGGAGTGGTATTATCAATTGCCCACTCATTCTTTGAGAAATTTCGAAGAGACCGTTGAGTCTTTTGTGCATCAATTTAGTGCCTATATTGAAAGGCATGTAACCATTAAAGATTTGTACAACCTAAAACAAGACAAAGATGAGTGTTTTGCTGACTTCTTAGCTCGATGGAGGCGGTTGATAGGAAAATTACACTTTGTGTTACCTTATCGAGAAATGTTGGATATTTTTATCAATAATTTACAAGAACAACTATCCTATGAATTATCAACTGCTACCTTGACCACCTTCGATCAAGCTATAGACTTAGCCCGAAGAGTGGAAGATGCTCTCATTAGAAGAGGTCACCTCAAAAAGAAAGATGATGAGAAAACATCCAGAAATCAATATAAAAATAAACAAGTTGTGGGTGATGGAGTCACTGATAGCAGAAACATTGCCAATGTTAATACTACGAAAACAATAGAGAAGTTCATATTGAAACCTCCTGATAAACCACCTCGAGAATTTACTAGGTTAAATCAACCTTTATCAACCATTCTCCCGCAATTACTAGCACGAGGTTTGATCCAATTACCAACTATCCGGGAACCTGATCCAACTATACCCGGATATAGAGCTGATTTACATTGTGATTTCCATAGAGGACCTGGACATGCTACCAACTCTTGTAAAAGGTTAAAACATAAAATACAAGATTTAATTGATAACAATGAGATGGAGGTGCAAGCCTTTCAACCTAAACAAAATCCTCCTAATAATGCTCAAAAGAACATCCCTCAAAGTCAGAATCAGAATGCCAATCAATCATTGGACATATTTCAACATCCTTTACCAAAGCATGGTAAAGAGGTGGCTAATCAAATTGAACATCATAATGTTCCCCCTCCTACCCGATATGTAGGAGCTATTAGTGGACATTTACCTATTCATGATTTAGAAATATTTGACACAACTTTATCCATGGTTACGACCAGGACCTCTATATAATATTCGAACACCTGATCTTAGTGATGTAGAATATGATACTTGAAAGTGACATGGAAATCACCTCAAATCAATTGAATAGTTTTGAAGATGAATCAGATCCTATTCAACCCATCACAAATTCTATGGTTCCGGAAGAACCATTTCCTAGAAGAGTCACTACTAGACCATCTTCTCACCAATTACTTTCTAATGAACAAGCCATAAACGCTAGACCGAGACCAATTCATCATCCTCAAAATAATATTATAGGTACCATCGGAGTCGTTACTCGACAACAGGCTCAAAACTCTCAACGAGATCAAACTCAGAACGATGGATCAGCTCCATTTGTTTTGAAAAATCCCAATAAAGGGAATCATGCGCCTAATGTTCAACCTAAGCCTCCTTATAATATTAATGAACAATTATCCAATACTACAGACTAGAATTTCCCTTTTGGACCTTTTAAGATCTCTCCTACCCATAGGGATGAATTAATGCTCACATTAAGCCAAATGATGGTACCACAAAATATTCAACCTAAAGCCATGTCCAATACTATCATAACTCGAGAAGTCGATTGTATTGACTTTTGGGATAGAGATATACCACAACATAGTTTACATAAGGATAACCCCTTATATATTACTGCCCTAATTAGGGATGTAGCTGTTAAACGAGTCTTGATTGATAATGGTTCATCTTTAAACATATGCACTTTTGACTTCTACCAAAGATTTGTCTTTAGAAGTGATGAAATGAAAAAAACGGATATGATCATAAAAGCCTTTAATGACGAAACACAAGAAATGTGCGGAGTTATTACTATTCATTGCAATTTGGTCCTCGAACCTTAGACGCGTTTTATTGTACATCTCCTACATCATAACATACTTTTGAGTCTCCCTTGAATCAACGTGATGAGCTTCCATACACTTTACATCTGTGTTAAATTTGAATTTAAAAATGTTGGTTACCATTCATGTGATCCTAGACCCTTTGATATGTGTGTTGGGAACGTTGGAGTTCAATTTTTTGTCATCCACACTCCTAATTCTCATCAATCGCTAAATGTAAACACTCACCCATAACATCATCTACTTTTATCCCATCAACTAACCTCTACATATGCTCAACCAATATTGTTGAACAATACTGAGGCCTCAAAATCCTAAAACTACAACCAATGTTTCTTGTTTTACTAAAATTAAAAATTTATTGGTTTTCGATGATTCTCAACTAGTCATAAATAAAATCAATGATGTTTATCAGACTAGAGATGATAAATTACGCCCATATAAAACATATGTTTTGCAATTATTATCCTTATTTGATCAAGTTACTTTGGAAGCTATTCCTCGAACTAGCAATCGTGCGACTGACGCTATGGCTGCAGCTGCATCTCTTTTACCCTTGGAGTTAGATGATGAATATGCTACCATCATTATTCGTCGACTCCAGGAACCCACTTCAAGAAAATCATGCTTAGAACCTTTGGATGTGTTTCTAATCAACGAAACTACTCCTGAACCATGGTACACTGATATATTTAATTTTTTGCAAAAAGGAACCTTCCCTGAAGGTTGTCATAGTAACCAGCACAGGTTATTACGTAGACGAGCAAGTCGCTTCGTGATTATTGGTAATACCTTGTATAGGAGATATTTTGAAGGCATATTATTGAGATGTTTGAATCTAGATGAATCTAGATCAGCTTTGAGTGAAGCCCACGATGGATCTTGTGGGGGACATTTTAGTGGTAGCGCCATTGCTAAGAAGCTCCTTAGGATAGGATATTTTTGGCCTACCATGGAGAATGATGCACATGATTATGTGCGCCATTGCGACAAGTGCCAAAAACATGCTGACCTTGTCCATGCGCCTGCACAAGAGCTACAGGCTATTTCATCTCCTTGGCCCTTTTCAAAATGGGGCTTAGATATCATTGGAAAAATCAACCCTGTGTCATTTGATGGACACAAATTCATCATAACCGCCACCGAGTATTTTACAAAGTGGGTTGAAGCTATGCCATTAGCTTCTTGCACTGGAACCCAAGTTTCCAAATTTATTTTTAATCAAATTATTTGTAGGTTTGGAATTCCTGCAAATCTCATCTCAGATAATGGAACTTGTTTCAAAAATAAAGATGTCAAAAAATTATGTCAAAAATATAAAATTCAACATCGTTGGTCCACTCCCTATTATCCTCAGGGTAATGGCCAAGCAGAAGCATCTAATAAAACATTAATCAAAATTCTCAAAATACTGGTCAATAAATTTGGTCGAGATTGGCACATCCAATTATATCCTGCTTTGTGGGCCTATCGAACTAGTGTTCGCACCCCCACTGGAACTTCACCTTTCATTTTGGTTTATGGCGCTGAAGCTGTTTTTCCCTTTGAATTAGAAGTTCCTTCTTTGGCTCTACTACTTCAAGATACTGAAGTAGGGGATGAATATCATGCTGGCAGATTTAGTCAGCTGGAACTCTTAGATGAAAAGCGCATCAATGCTTTGGAGCATCTTCGTGCCTACCAAAACAAGCTTAAGAGAGCATATCTCAAGAAAGTTCATCATCGATCCTTTGAGATCGGCGACCTTGTTTTAAAAGAAAATCAAAAAAATACTAATGCAACTAAAGACCTTAAAGGTAAATTTGAGCCCAACTGGCTTGGACCATATGTCATCACTGCTAAATTTGGATCGGGAGCATACAAATTATCTACCTTAGATGGTAAAGAACTTAAAGAACCTATGAACATTATGCATCTCAAATGCTACTATGCATAAAATTTGGTCATTTCATCATTGTATATATTTGTTTTGCATATTATTTCCTTTTAGTCACTTATATAAAAAGTTTCAAAAACAATCACATTGTATTTCTTTCAATTCATAACTTAAAATCAAAATACAAAAACATCAAAATCATCAAAATCTTCAAAAACATATTTTATTTTCATACCTGTCAATTCTTGAAGTATTGCCGTTATATTTTCAATTATTGTGGATAAATTAGCATTTATTTGGAATCCCACACTTTCACACTCACATGAATAAATATCTTGATTTTATTTGGTATGATTATTAATCTCTCTTATATCAAAGTCCACATTGGCATTAAATAAAGTTTTGAGCATAGAGAACTGATCTTGTTATTTACTTGAACCAAGTATATCTTTTCACATTAAAATGATTTCATTGCAAATTCGATATGATGCTACATAGTAGAAGTGGTTTCCTGAGTGAAAATTTTCCCTTGCTATCCTATCATGCACATGGTCTAGAATCTTTGAGAATTGACAAAAGGACAAGCTCACCCCTACCTAGAATAAAAATCCCTTGCTCTACAGCCAATCCGAGCAAGTATCCCTAGCATAGGAAGAAAAAGAAAAGTCAAAGAAAATGAGAACAAAGAAAAATATTATTTTGTACCATCGCAACAATATTTCAGCATTATCTCAATTCCAAGCAAAAATACAAAAAAATAAAAAAAAAAAAAAGAAAAAGTGAAAAGAAAAAGCAAAAAGCAATAAAATCCCTTTCCCTACCCCTTGAAAAGAAAAGAAGGGTGAATGAGCTTGAATCCCTGGAATTCTCAATTATTCGAAAACTGTGAGGTAAGCCCCATAATAGGTGGTTTGTGCCCAACCCGCTTGGCCTTGGGTAATTCCTAGCATGGTGATATGTCTGTCACATTAGCGACCTTCTTTTGTACAGACCTATGTCATCTTATGGATTAGCTAGCTCTTGATAACCCGACTTACATAGTAGTCTGGTACGGTTACATGCATATAAATCATGGTCAAGGAACACTCATTTGGTTAAGGCAAATTACTTGTATCAAATTATCTTGCTCAAAATTGGTGAATGAACAATACAATCGCACACACATTTGTATTTGAGAGATTTTGTATCATTATGATAAATCAAGATCGGTAATGAACTCACATTTGCACATGAGGATCCCTTATAAATCTACATTTGTCTTTGAGATAATTTAAAATATTTCTATAATTCTTTTGGAATAGTTTTATCCTCTTATTTCAGAATTTTTGTTTTGTATAAAAACAATTATATACATTGTTTCACAAAATCACAAAATGATTTCAAACAACATGTTCATATTATTATTTTTTTGTTTATCAAAAGTCAAAAATTAATCTTGCAATAAAACTAAAATATCCATTTCTTCTTTGGATTTCGCGATGATGGTATAAGTCTATACCTATAATTCTATGCCTAGCGCAAACCATTGTTCTAATTTTATTTTCCCATTCATTTTAATAAAAACACATATGGCTTACATCATTATGTTACATAACTAAGCTTTAAAATGAACGCACACTTATTCTATTTCAGGTCATTATGTCAACATTCAATTTTGCAATGATGGTATAGTTCCTAGGAACTTATGCAAAAAAATTTATCACACTTAGGAATTTATGCCTAGCAAAAATCATATTTCTTTTATATGTCATGCATAATATTTTTATGAAAATCTGAAAACAAATCATCACCATCATCATTTTCATCATCACAACACAAAGTCTTAAGACAGTCTCTTAAGCACTCTTTTACTTTTAACAATATTTCTATCCTGGGATTAGCTTGACGACCTAGTGAGCGGCGACTCCATGAAATGGTCTATAACAGTGACAATGTCCTTTGAAATTATTGTTAGAAGTCCCTTTTATTTTTTTCAAATTACACCAAAACAACCAATTTATTTACATCAGATTATTTCATTTACAATTTTATGCCATGATATCAAAATATAATATTTCAAAATGACATAATTACATGAATATTCAATCACAAATTAAAGCATCATACAACATATACACAAGTCATATCATCAAAAACAAGACCATATATATATATATATATCAAATTATGTACATCATATCAAAACTGGATTGGTATGCCACAATCTATACCCTGGCATACTCAATCCTCTCAAAAATCTATACAATATCTATGTAGTCTATAGCCAGCTAGTCTCGAGAAGCCCTCGAGCTCTCAGCCTCATCTCCTCCCCCACCCTGACGTGGAGGAGGTGGTCCCATAGTAGTCTATGCTGTGTCTCGGGTCCTCGTTGTCGATCGTGAGGATGTCCTCGTCGATCCCATCCGGATTGGTTCCATAATGTTGGCTGGCAATGGTACCCTCTGACCCTCTGGAGCCAGCTAAAAGTATACCCCCTGGTAGAATGTGGTCTGCATCATAGACCGCACTAGCTCATCCCTACTTGCCCCTTCGCTCCGTGCCCTGAGCCGTGTAGTCTCATCCTATAGTGTCTATACCTAAGCCCTGAGCTGAGTAGCCTCGTCCTGCAGTGACTGCACCTGAGCTCGGAGGTGGGCAACCTCAGCCCGAAGAGCCATCGTCTCGCTACTCTCCCCTACATCGACACCCTTGCCCTTATCAGGTGATGGTGGTCTCTCCCCCTGCTGCGAAGGGAGTCTCTCCTCCCTTCGCCCTGTCTCCCATGGCCTCTGTGGAGCCTGACCCATCCATTGGCATCTCTCCTATGGGGACCATCGCTGCTCTCTCCCACCGTGACCCCGCACTTCCTCAATGGCAGCCCAGCACCGCCTCCCCATCCGTCGCACAACCGCATGCATCGGACCCTGTGCCCTCATCATCCGAGGAGGGTGGATGCCTGCGTACTAGGCATCGTAACCATTTGCAACCCCTGCATCATCCACGATGCCCCAAATAGTCAAAATTTAAAACAAAAAAATGCACAAAGTAAAATCAAACCTAATCTACTAGGATTAGATCCTTACCCATAGCTCGCATCGGACCTCTGTCACTCTGTGTGCTGTCTCCACCATTGTTTCTCTCTGCAGAGCTCTAGAACAGTAAAAATGAATAATAAAAACAAAAAAATGAATTAGGGTTTTCCCTATTTTTCTTAATTTTATTCAAAACCAACAACATTTTTATTTTTTGCTTTTTCGCGTTTTTACCTCAAACGTTTGATTTGGGTAAAAACACGGAGGGGGCACCATAGTCAGTAGTCGTATGATTCGACTAAGAATCGTCGTCTAAAAAATTGAGTACATTTTTTCTTTCTCGTAAAACGAGAAAAACTCATATTTAACGCATTTTCTTCGGAAAATTTGCTAAAGAGGGGGCAAAATGTAGCACCCTAAAATTGGTGCAGTTAAACCCTTAGTAAAATATAAAAGATAAAAATTTAAATTTTAACCCCTAAACCGCTTGTTACCCGCTTCCCTTCTTTTTCATGCCATTTTTAGGTTTTGTTTTGACCGTTGGACGATATTGTCGCATATCAGACAAAATCGTCCTCGATATGACGAATTCATCTGGAACAAAGCATCCAGATGATTTTGTCCTAAAACTAAATTTTCATAATTAGCTTCTATTTCAACAGCCTCTCCAACTTGGGCAGAAGCGCGTCTGCGCAGTTGTAGATTTACCCGTTGGAGATCTCCTAGATTGGGATGATCTCCAACCTCCTAGCCTCCCCCTAATCCTATATAAACTAGGATTTTTCTATTTTATCCCCATAAACCCCTTCGCTGATGGATTTCCCTACAAATTTAGTTCCTTATTCACTAGAGCATCCTCGCACTACTGTCTGCATTCTGTATTTTGCATTTTCTTACAGGAATTCTACTATTTTTTAGTCGAAGCTAGCTCGGATCGTCACAAGCGATCCCAGATGATTTTGGATGATCTTTTCGAGGAGCACAGATGATATCGTACGATTGGAGGCGATCCTGAATGTAGTCTAGATTGGGGGCAATCAGAGTCTAGAGTTTGCATTTCCTTAGCTTTTTTTGCATTTTCCTATTGTATTTTTGCATTGTCTTAAATTATTATGTTTATGCATCTTGGAGTTCACCTCATTTAGCATAACCACATGATAAAGTTAAAATCAATCATTAAATCTAGTGCATTTCCTTATTTGTTATTGGAATCCATTATTTAGGTATGTTTGTTGTTATTTCTATCATTCTCCTTTGCTTCTGCACTTGCATATTTGGTATTTTGCATCTGTTTTTGTGATTGCAGGTTTCTAACGAATTCATCTGATGAATTCATCAGATTTTAGATGATTCTATCTGATCTTAGATGACTAACTATGATTTGATATGATTCAGTGTAATTTTAGATGATTACGTATGAGTCAAGACGATTTGAACTGCTACAAGACTCAATATTTTCACCAAACATCCAAAATCAAGTATGTTATGATCTAGCTAGCATATTTTTTGTGTTTAGCATTCATTCCTATTTTTTGTATTCATTTAAATCAGCATTGGCATATAGAATAGCTTAGATTCATCTTGGACAAACCTAGGAATTGAATGATCGAGTATAAAAAAAATGAACACATCAAACCCGCTATCAACCTAGGCGTGGAAACTCCCATTCAAAAGTTTCCTGGTGAACCCACCATTCATAAAAAATTCACCCTTATACCCCTCCCCCGAGAGGCGAGACCTTCAAAGGGCCTCTCAGTCTGAGGTATTTTCCCATCCTTCTCACATCCCCCTTTCGGGTGCGGATCCTATAGCCTGAGGGTAAGGATGTGAAAATTTTGGAGCGATACAGTTAGCCTATGGGTAAATGCAATGTAATCATATAAGAATTTTTGTAAGTCTATAAGTGGCTTTAATGCATTAACTCTTAGTGATATTTGTTAAATAAATTATATAATTAACATTAATTAAATAGTTTAATATATTATAATTTAACCTTCAATTCATGTTATATTGGCTTGAGGTTACTATTTATTGGAGACTAGGCATCACTATAAATACCTCCCAATGATTGATCCAATGTATCAATTTGTGATGTACGATCATGAAAGTTCATACATGCACCTACCTCTTCTTACTTTTATTTCATGTATCTCTTGATAACTATCTCTATTTTAGTTGCATGATATTTTTAGTTTGACTTTGTGCTCTTTTCCATAATATTATGATGATCAGTGCTTTGAGGTGTTTTATTGGAAAGTGTATGAAGTCTAGTAGTTTCTTGTTGCCTATTCTATCAAATTAAACTCTTAAGCTATAATAAATAACCTAATATGTATTAGTGAATTATTTGTATGGTCATGCATATTATGAAATTCAATCAAGTGATTACTCTATCAACTAATATGAAAATACACATCATCATTGCTAGTAATGGTGTATGTTGATTTGTTGCTAAGCAACTTGCCCTTCATAAAAATAATGGTCAATGCACAAAAATTGTTCCCATTGGCCTATAATATATATTCCAATCATAAAAGGACATACTAAAATAGGCCAGGTTCTAAGATTGTATTAGCAACTTGTGTTGAATAGATAAATATTCCAAATTTCCTCTACAAGTCCATCGATACTTTTATTGACACTGTCCATGAAGGGTCATCCACCCACTCAAAGCATCAAGGGATACATTCACTCTTGTACTGATTCACCTTGTAGAAAGAAGCAGATAGAGCTACTCTCATGCTGATTCATGCCTAAGATACTGGAATCAAGGCATCTAACGAGGACAAGGATTCAAATTTTAACATTAGAAAAAAAGGCAATGCTTCTTTGGCCTACACCCCTTCTCCTACAAAAAATATCCCTATTGATGCTCATACCATAGGATCACTTCCAAGATCAATATGGAGGTGGAATTATCAAACTCTGGCACATAGGTGACCTAGGATTTGATAAAGAATATCAAGGTAGAAGGTGTCTCCACTCGCACTCAGGCTGCTAAGGCTAGCAAAGAGTCAAAGAAGAAGAAACTTGGGTATGCATGGCTAATATTTTGAGCTCTACATCTTCCACCCTTCTCCAACTAGGCTAGATCATTGCAACTATGAATGAACAAATTTGATCTTGAAACAACCATGAAATCTTCAGAGCAAGACATCCTCGATGATTGATTGCCCTACAGGCTTGTTATTTTTGTCAAGGTTTATGTACGTTTATGGGATTCTATTTTTATGAGGATTTACATAATTTTGTAAGTTTGTCTCAATAATGTAAATCCAATTTTGGTTTTCTTGGTCACTCAATTGCAATAGTGTCCTCTAGTTTACATCTAGTTCTATTTTTTGATATTGGGTTGTTTCCCTGTATTGGTTCTCTAAAGTCTTCCATGGTCTTTGTTTCTTGGTTGACCTCTTTTTGTGTTTGGATTTTAGGATGATTTCCTCTTCTATCCTCCATGGTCTACCCACCTTATTTTTATGTAAAAGGTGTAGGTTCCTTTCAAATCCATGTTATCAATAAAAAAATATTCTCTCACTTCTTCATAATTGGTATGCTTTGCCAATTTTACATCATAGAATTGAGGTAAATATTACCTCTTACATTGAGAACCCTTCTACTTACATTCTAATGCATATTTTTGGTTATTAATAAAAGAAAATTAATGGAAATTATTGTACTTATACTCATTAAATACATGCTCCAATTTCCTAAATATATAGCATGTGATATTGGATAATGAAATTTTCTCTTATCCTTGTTATTGTTGTTGATTATACCCTTTTCCTTTTTATTATTTTGTATGCTTTTTGGGGGTTCACTACGTTCTAAAATTGTATAAACTTCTTGAAATTTTGGTATGTGACTAGATAATGTCCATCATTAATCTTTATCTCATCAATTTTTTCCTCCTATTGAAGCAAATTTTTAAGAGTCTCAAAAATTAGACTTCATTCAAATCCCAATGCCAACTCTACACTCTATTTTGGCTACCTCCTTTTTTGGTAAATAATGGATTATCAAACCAAATAACCCGTGTGTGGCATGGCTTGTGTGGGAAGACATTCTAGGGTATACCAGGCTAATCAATGATTCAAGACAAGCACTTGGTACAAGGAAGTCAGTATGAATCCACCCTGGCCATTGGAAGAATTTTTTTTAATATATTTTATGCATGAGGAGAACCAGAACAACACTAAAGTGAACTAGAAGCTTAGTTAAACCTATGTTGAGAACTTTTATTTGTGTAGGAGGATTGCTTTGCTTGAGCCTGAGCACTTGTAGCTAGACTTGATGTTTGAGGAGATCATAGCTTCTGATGGTTTATTGAATTTCCTAAGAAAATTCAAGGGATATGACCCTAATATTTTGAAGGAATTCATTCAGTCTTGGGACATTGGCACAGTGTCCTTGAAGGGACTCACCTTTGCATTTACTATCGACCTATTGGATGAGAATACAAAGCTACCTAATTATGGGGAGATTATCCGTAGGGATAAGCATTCAATTGTGGTAGAGCTAGTTTATTTCCATGACAAAGGGAAATTTCTATCAAAAAATGATAATGAGTTCATCCGAGAGGACATCTCTCAACCTTGGAATCTAACCCTAGTTCCAATTATGCAATACCTGACTGTGGATGAATTGTCCTCCTCTCTCCATAACTTCCATATGGCGTTCCTAATTTTTTTGAAATATGTGAAGTAGATCAACATCCCAAAGTACTTATTTTGATCAAGGAAATTTTTATCAATAGTATCTAGAAGGGGAAATCTACTTACCCTAAGCACCAGGGTCTCCACCTGATCATCTACAACTATATCAGCCAAAACTTGGACTAGAGGATTATTGAATCTAGTAGGCTAGTAGCTATCCCTGAGCCCATCTCAGGCTCACCTTTGGTGATGGTGGAAGTCACCCTTGAAGATCTATTAATTGATGTTAACAATGGTACCCCCAATAGGGTAGGCAAACAAAAAATTTTACCCCCATCTGGGCTGTCATCAACTCCTAGTAGACGTTCAACTTGCATCAAGAATTCAAGTGAGAAAGGCAAGAATATTTCTAAATTTGATAGTCCATCCCTTGCTCACCAAATGCAAAATACCATGGTAGGGCCATCTTTGGGGTCTCTTTACATTTAGAAAATGGGATACGTCAACCAAATAATTGACCTGGAAGATATCATCTGATAGAGGGCCAAAATTATAGAGAAGAAAAACAGTTTTTATTTTATTCAAATGCAGCAGAGAATTACTGTTACAACAGTGTATTACAGTCACAGCAGAATATTACATAAGTCGCAGAAGAGTTGCGCCTTTACAAAATTTCTCCATTCTCGAAATAAAAAAAAATTATCGTTCTAGCCATCCCCTGTGCATGCCTTTGCTCTCCTTTTTAAAGGTTCTCAGGTGACGCTCCATTTCCAGCTGGTGGCCCTTCGTTTCCTCTTCCAGAACCTTTCGTTTTGCCTCCCCGTGTCGCTTCATCGTCCAGATATTTGACACGTCTCCCTTTTCGACTCTTCGTCTTCGGCTCGTCTTTCGGCGCAAAAATACGACATGTCATGATATCGCGACATTTTGGCTTCCCTGCGCTCCTCCTCCCTTTCGGTCATGATATCGTGACATGTCGCGATATCACGACGTTTTCTCTTCATCTCTGCCTTCCTCGCCTTCGGGTCGCGATATCGCGACATGTCGCGATATCGTGACGTTTTCCTCCACCGCTACCTTTCTCGCCTTCGGGTCGCGATATCGTGACATGTCGCGATATCATGACATGTCGTGATATCGTGACGTTTTCCTCCATCGTTGCCTTTCTTGACTTCAAGTCGTGATATCACGACAATTACCTTCGGATGTCCCCTGCTTTCCTGCTCTGGTCATGATTTTGTGACATGTTGTGAAATCGTGACATCCCCAATGGCATCTTCCCTATGATGCCTCCTTGTCGTGATTTTGCGACAGTCGCGATTTTGTGACAGTCATGATTTTGTGACATCTCCATTGGCATCTTCCCATGGCTTCTTTCTTGTCATAATTTCGTGACATGTCACGATTTCATGACATGTCACAAAATCATGATGATTCCAATAGTGACCTCTCTTCGGCTGCCTCCGTCGTGATTTCATGACATGTCACGAAATCACGACGATTCCAATAGTGACTTCCTTCGGCTGCTCTCCATCGCGATTTCACGACACGTCACGAAATCGTGACCTTTTTCAATGGCATTTCTTTCTCTTGCTGACTGTCGTGATTTCGCGACGTCGCGAAATCATGACCTTTTCAAAGGCATTTTCTCTCTCCTATTGACTGTCATGATTTCGTGACATGTCATGAAATCGTGACAGTTTTTGCTCTGCACTTTCTCTCCCCCCTTCTTGAGTGGCGAAAACTTAGAAAATTTTTTGTTGATGCAAGATTGCGCTGCTGCCACCGGATGCTCCTGCATCAGACACCCAGGGTAGATTGAGAAGTGATCCTCACTTCTGAACTGTTAGAGGGAGACCCAGGTGGTCAACCTCCATTTTAGACAACCAAGTTGCATCTTCTATCGGTCTGCCCTTCCACTTGACCAAATATTCGAAATACTGTCTGTTTCTGGTACTTCTGCCTTCTCGAGTGTCCAGTATTTCCTCAATCTCATTTGCGGTTGGAGTAGACGCTGGAATACTCCACAACTCTATGCTTGGTGTCTCACTACTATCCCCCTCATGGTATTTCACCAAATCTGAAATGTTAAAGACAGGTGATATGTTAAGCCCACTTGGCAATTCTACTTCATAGGCATTGCCTGAATCCCGTTTTGCCATGATTCTGCACGGTCCAAACTTCTTCATCTTTAGCTTGTTATAGGTTTTAGCAGGAAATATTTCCTTTCTCAGATGGACCATCACTTCATCTCCCACTTTGAATTCCTTAAACCGTCGCTTCTGGTCTGCTTTCATCTTATATTGCGTATTCATTTTGGCAATATGCTTCTTCACTTCTTCATGCAGGTTCTTCAGATGCTCTACAAAATCCTCAGCCTCGACACTGCACTTTTCCCCTGTATTCAGCTTCCTTAACTCAGAAACATTTCTTGGACTGCTTCCATATATTATCTGAAATGGAGATCTGTTGGTACTCCTGTTGATAGAATTGTTATATGCAAATTCCGCCTGCGGCAAAATCAGATCCCATCCTTTGGGCTTATCTCCTATCAAGCACCTCAATAGGTTACCCAAACTTCTGTTTACCACCTCTGTTTGCCCATCTGTCTGTGGGTGGTATGCTGAACTAAATTTCAAATCTGTCTTTAGTTTCTTCCACAGGGTTCTCCAGAAATACCCAACAAACTTGGTATCTCTATCGAAAATGATACTCTTCGGTAGACCATGCAGTCGAACCACCTCTTTGAAAAACAAACCTGCAATATGAACTGCATCATTAGTTTTCTGACAAGGGATAAAATGTGCCATCTTTGAAAACCTGTCAACTACCACAAATATGGAATCATTTCCCCTCTATGTCCTTGGTAGACCAAGAACGAAATCCATGCTGACATCTTCCCATGGTTTCTCCGATACAGGTAATGGCTGATATAATCCGGTGTTCTGTCTCACACCTTTCGCCATCTGACAGACTCTACAGCTCTGCACAAATTTTTGCACATCTTGCTGTAGTTGTGGCCAATAATAATTCTCACTCACAAGGGCAATGGTCTTATCTCGACCAAAGTGCCCAGCCAATCCTCCATTGTGTTTTTCTTTGACTAGGTTTTCCCTCATGGAACTTCTTGGGATGCATAATTGGTTTCCTCTGAACAACATTCCATCTTGGATCAGAAAATCCAACCACTTGGTTCTGTCCAAGGTAACTGGTGCCAAGCAAGCCTTCCAGGCTTCTGCAAAATTAGGATCTTCAGGGTACAAACCTTTCAATTCATCAAACCCCAACACTTCCACCTTCATTTCTGTCAGCAAACTCTACCTTCTACTCAAGGCATCTGCAACTCTGTTGGACTTTCCACTCCTGTGCTTCAACACAAAGGAATAACTCTGCAGAAACTCAACCC